>JABANP010000575.1:0-31589 GCA_013115135.1 Perkinsus olseni
CAGCATTCTCATCATCATCTTCATCAGCGGGCTCTTTCCGCCACCAGCTCTTATCAGTATAAGAGCCAATTTCATCGGTGAGCAGCAAAACGCTGCTTCTCCTCAGGGGACAAGCGCTGAATCAGCTTACCAGAATAGTCACCGGAGTGGGTAGGGCCATCGATAGGACGCATAGCGCCCTGTAGATCCAATTCAAAACAATAGACTTGTTCTTCAGTATCACGTGGTTCATCAGGTCGTAGCTTCCTCACTCTCATCCTATAAGCTGGAGCGCTACTCAAATGAAACCACCGATCATCTTCTGGATCACAAGTATCATCAAATTTCTTGACCGGAGTGAAGTCTTCGTCAATAGTACCGATACGAGCCAGCAGAGGGGTCTGTTGGCTCTCTTCAACCAAAGCATCGGAAGAGCAGATGATCTTATTGTTACCAGCATCAATGAATACTCCAAGTGCAGCTATACCCTCCCATCCAATGAATAAACCCGGAGACAGCGAGGGAACAATATGGAATGATAGTTGGCGGAAAGAACCATCATAGCGAATAAGTAGCTGGACGCAACCATTGGAACTCACCTTAGTACCATCAGCGAGGGTTACTGAGTGTCTGATCTCCTTGTTGACCGAGCAGGGATACCCAGCATCCTCAAGTGATGTAAATAGGGGCCGTCCAATGAAGTTAAAAGTGGCTCCTGTATCGAATAGTGCGGCCTTCTCAATCTTCTCGTGAGAAGTTCCCACTGACAAGGGAGGGAAACAAATCTCCACCTTCCTAATAGCCGAGCCAATATCAGTAGACTGGTTGCTCTGAGAAGATTCATCACAGAGTACCATCGCCGAAGCCTTAGGGTCAGAGGACGGTGTCGTAGCAGGAGATTTTGAAGGAGCCGGTTTACCATTATCCGAAGATTTACCATCTGATAATTTCGTAGGCCTACTTTCATTCGACCTTAGCCTAGCTTCCTTCAATGCTAGCTTTGGACAGTTAGCCTTCACATGACCGGCTTCTCGGCAATAATGACAGATCTTATCAGAGGTCAAGTTAGGCGCAACCGTACCACCACTAGACACATTGAACGGTCTCGATGTCGTTGTAGCTGGTACTGGAGTTACAGTAGCAGAAGTAGTGGTGGTAGTAACTGAATCAGAAGGTAATGAGCCATTCTGCGATCGTCTAAATACACGCTCTTCTGATATAAGTCTTGATACTAAGTCGTTCAAAGAGGAAACACCCGTACCAATCAAAGTCGCCGCACTCAATGTCCATTTACCATTAACCGCCGAAGCAAATTGCAACGCAGATTGAGAGTCGTCAATCTCATTACCTAAGCATCTGGCCTCCTGCTGAGCATTCTCGAACCGTTGGGCAAAAGCTGAGAGCTGTTCAGATTTTCCTTGACGGAGCTGAAGCAGAGAGTTCCATGACTCAAGTTTACCGAAATCACCGCGACCATAGGCAGTCAATAAGCTACTAACTTCACGGCGAAGTTCAGATACCAACTCAGCATACGTACGAATAGCAACTGGGTAAACGACAGCTCTAGCTTCTCTACTAACTTGGCGTTTCAACATCTCTCTATACTCGAGAGCAGACCAACATTCCTCATTAGCCAGATCACGGAGATAAACCAATACCCTGCGGATGGAGCGAAAATCGTCCTTCCCAGAGAAACTACCTCCTTGAAGAAGCTCAACATTACTAACAGTCTTCCTAGCATCCCGCCGATCTTGAGATGTGATGGGGCCTCCAACACCAGAGAAAACCGGCAGCAGACTGTCTATGCCAGAAGGCGTTGCTTCAGAAGCTTGGCCTTTTGACAATGAAGTAGAACTCGATTCGACCTTGACCGGTTGCACAGCTGGTTGGCTCCCAGAAGAAGAAGGGTTCTGAGGAGTCGGAGAGGACTGTCGATAGTAAAAAGGAAACCTGTCGGGAAAAGAGGGCTCGAAGATACTCGCTTTGTCAAAGTTCAAGAACTTCAACGCAGTGATTTTCCTCGCCCTAATATCCCTTTCACGAGAGGCTTCAATGGAGTCGGACAATCCAAGGTCATCGATAAAGTGTGGCCAAACGTAGTCAAAGAAGTTAGTCAATAAGACCTCACTCGGCTTCGAAGAAAGCGTTGTCTCCAAGTAATACTCTCCACAACGCCAAATAAAGTCACCAGCCGAATCAAGAGTAATGTCCTTCTCTTTCAACGCGCCACCAACCATCGCCTGAAATTTGGGCATAATAATCCCAAGTCTTAAAGGCTTGCCCAAACATAAAGACTCAACATTGTCCAACACCAAATCATCAATCTCACTCAAGGGTAAGTCGTCGTTGTCTGAATTAGATGTCGCCCGAGGTGCCATATCGTGAGTCATTGATGTACCAAACCCAACTCTAGTGGATTCTTAGAGGAATCTGTTATTAATATTATTGAGCATTACGCTCTACTAGCACAGCTTGTGTCCGAGCCACGGAAGATATCAATTAGGGGACACATCCGCGCACAATTAAGGAAATAAACACAATGGATCACCACAGCTGGCCAAACTCGTCATTACCCCAGGCATAAACTTCAAGGATCCGACTCTCTGAGCGAAAAACCACTCATCGGGAACCGATCACAATTAGCCCAGCCGTTAAGCAATCATCCTCTCGTCCCAAAGGTCCCCGGTTCAATCCCTCCTACTTGCAGCCGTAGAGCTCCTTCCGCCTCTACTGCTTTCCACAGCCACTACTGTATGATTAGCTCCGCTCGCTATTGCCACCGCTCGGCTGGTCGACGTCCCCAACCCCGGCACTCGGACAGGGTCGTAGCTCCGTTTCAGCGGCTCCGCGCTCATACCCTTTATGAAGTCCGGGAATCCCAGGTAGCCCGCAGAATCCTACACAATCAGAAGATACTGTATGACACGCACAAGCAAGAACGACCAAGCCGGCCAATTTCCCATCAGCGTCGCGGAATTTGTTTTCTCACTATTCCCTGACCGTCTCCTAATATTCGAAAAAACTCATAATAGCCACCAAAATGAATACCATACACAATTCCTACTGAGTGAGACACAAAAAATCCGGCGGTCCATCAGTAGACTGAGGACGGACGTCGTGCATTCCAACCCATTGTCTGTATGACCGAAAACTCAACTTATTCTACTACCGCCCCCACACTTGGTAAGAAGGAAAAGAATTATACAGAGATGCCCCCTTCAAAATGTTAGGCTCTAGCAGAGAGTAACCCACTCGTACCAAGTGTTCTCCAAGCCCACCCCCGATTCGCTACCCCAAGCAGTAGACTCACCTTATACGTCCCGCATAGCCATACTCGCCCAAGGTCATCCAAGAAAGTTGAATGGTTATCGCCGGCAGCGATCGAACGGACAGCCACCCCTGAAAATAAGGCTCGTGATTTCCGAGATTTATCGGATTCATTTTCGCTGGTAAATCCGCGGGATGATTCTGTCAGCGTTGGAGCTCCGTTAAAGATTTTGGGCTCGCTCTCTCACACCGACCAAAGTGAACCGCTGGTGGGCTTGCAAAATCATACCACACCTTTCGTACCTTCCATTCCATCAATCGGCCTGGGCTGATTCTCGGGACCGAGGCGGCCGAGCGCACCATCATCATTACATCCCCAAGAGAATCTAAGTACATAACACTGCATCATGAAACCAACACCAACTTTCCACCAAATCATCATGAAGGACGACAACGCCCTCTCCCCTCTTACACCTTCCCCGATGTGGCATCCAGTGCTAGAGTATGCAGAGCCCCTACTGCAATCTGCGTCACCTGACCATCACAATGAAATAGCTAACTAGCGGACAGAAACGCTACAGACCGTGCATTTCCGATGAGAAGCAAAACAGAAGACCAGTCGTTTCTTCGCTATGACTTAACCTCCATTATCCCCATGATGGTATGAGGTAAAAATTCTACTCATTTTTACCATGCATTGTCGATTCTATCACCGAGCAGTTGCCGATAGCCTTCATAACCACAGTTCAATGCATACAGCTACGGACCGTAGGACAGCTAGAGACTCCAGCGTCCACGTGTATTGTCTATGGTCAAAACGACGAACGATTTCTCCCTCAAACCCGGCCCTACCGATATTTTGTATCCCAGCGTGGACATGCATATCTTATCGATACTCGTCGGCTTCCTTCTCTCCAACACAGCATCTCCCAACCCAAGCTGTTCGCACTCTCCCGAACCATGGACATACACCGAACCTGAGCAGCGAGAGGGCGGCTATTAAATTATTAGGAATGGGGGAAGACCTCTGCCCTTCATAATAACAAACAAAAGGGAAACGGTTGAATGGATGATATCATCGATTTTACCCGAAAACGGGTACACTTGGAAAACTGAGTACCACTCCATCAGCAATTACTGGAATAACCATCACGAGAGAGGGAGTGCTTACCCAAATGCAGGAGGTCTTCATTTTCGAGGTCGGGCTTATCAGACAGCTCCTTCAACCTGAACAATACCACACCTTCCGCAACTCCCACACTCAGACGACGCCCAAAAGTTCCGAGTATACAACACGGCGCGGCCGAGAGCGCATATGATTCAACAGCAACCCGGCTTCTCCAGAGTTTTGCCTCCTTCCTTTTCAGTTCGACCCACGATACTACTGCAACATTTCCTATGGTGCCAAAGAACGAAAGACGACGACGAGGAGGAGCGAGAATGGTGTGGTACTGCCGATTCGACCACCAAGTAATGAGAGAGAAGTTCCCTCAGGGAACCCGAAACAGAAATGGACTTTCTGCTTTCCTCTCAAACGACGCGCTCGGAACCGAAGAGCACTGGACAGAAAATTTCGCGTAAAAATAATATAAAATCCAGTTCAACTTGCCGATAGAAAACATGTCCGCCTCACTTCTCATCGCTCTTCTTATCATCTCCCAATGTTGGTACGAAGCCCGACCCAGCTGGGGCCGCCGCCGCCGGTGCCGATCCGAAAGTGATGGGAGTCGTGTTGGCCGACGAGCCAGCTGACGTCGTCGAAGGAGCTCCGAACACGAACGACGGGGTAGCGCTCGGGAGGGGATATCCTGAAATCAAAAATGCGCCATCATTCACCCCGGGAGGAATAGCAGCTTTCGGCGGCTGACTCCTAGCGAATCAGCAGCGAATTTCGTGATCACGAGAACTGCATCACACTCACTACAGAGTGCAAGGACGGGTCCAAGTGATACAACCCCACAGCAGGAATCATTCAAAAATTATGGGGTACAAATTACAAATTACAACCCCTTTTCGGTTATTCAAAAATTATGGCGGATCCCTGATCACCGGCAACTACCAACCCGATACTCACGTTTGAGCGTTGGAACTACCAGCCGCCTCATTGGCCGTGGGAGCTCCAAACACGAAGGGCTTGCCATCCTCTGGACTGCTCGTGGTCTGCGGTTGGCCGAAGGTGAACGTGGTAGCCGATGGAGGCGCTGCTTCGGCAGATACACCGAATCCAGTCGGCTTCGGAGCTGACCAGGCATCAGTCACACATCAACAACTCGTCCTCCGATTAAGGAGATCTCCTCCCATGAACGCCCTGCACTGCCTTCACACCGCACGAAGGAAATAGCCATCCCCTGCCCGCTACAGATTTCCCACGATAAATTTGCCGCTTTACCAACTAGGACGTAAAATTTAGTTGAAACAATACAGCAGAGACCTTCACCCTGTATTAGCAAGTACCAAGTATGAGAGAGCCCTCATGTTATTCGGAAAGCCTACCACCTACCAGTGCTGCTATTATCATCACTAGTGTGAAACATTGAAATCAACTTGTTCTTCTCCTCCTCCTTTTTTTCTTCTTCAGCCGCTCGATATCCTCGGCGCTCAGATTGGGGTTGGGCTGAGGCATCACCAACACTCAGTGGCAGGAGTATCGACGATTGGCCAATTTTCTGCGCTCGAGCGGAGCGAAGCGAGGAAGTTACAGCGAATTAGTCATGCAAGTTCTACACCTCTGGTACGTTGAAAATGAGCCTTTCAATACAATTAACTGCACGGCAACTCAGTCAGTTCAACGTTCCCTGGCAGCAGCAGCAGCAGCATCAGTGGTGACACCAATTCTGCTACCCCAGCGGAGCCAAAGTAGGGAACACTATTCAAGCCGAGACGTGACGGCGAATTAATCGTGCGGGTGACACATTCCAAGTAAATTAAATACGAGTTCTACTTAATTGTAGCTCGATATATGGTGACCAAGTCAGAAAGATACGCGTATCTTTCTCTCTGCCAAATGCCATGATGACCAATAGATTCCTCCCATCACTACCGCTTCACAGACAACACATATAATATCCTCCTTCTTATTCCTGCAGAAGCATCCGTCACACCGCCAACCCTCAGGGTCGTTGGCGGCAGCATTGGCCGCTTTGAACTCAGCGTTGGGAGGAGGGGATGATGATGACGACATGACAGTGAAGACAGTATATACGTTAAGGGGGGAGGGCCAATCCTGCGGTAGAGAGGCGATCAGAGGCGAATCCATTGCAGCTAAGAAGAAGACAAGAAGCCCTTCCGAGAAGTCTGAGCAACTCTGCTATTCCAGTGGTTGTTGGCGGCGTCTGAAGCAGAGCGAGCTACTCGCAGGAGCAGAGGAGAAGACTCAAGAGCGGATGGAAGAATCGACGCATGTGGAAGCTATTTACTAGAGTTGCCGGAAACATAACAACAGACGAATGAATCGAACCTACAACCTCCTCAATGTTATACAACCAGACTATCCACTAGACCAAATCCGCTACAGCATTGTAGAACAAAGCAACACCGCCTCTTCACAGAAATACGTTTATCATCAACTATCAACGATTTGTCTCATCATCACCATCAAGTACTACCAATCAACTGAAGTCGAGAATAGAAAATAACAATAATGGAACACCCCCGATGAGCGAGGTGGACAGGCCTTCTCCTCCAACAACAACAACTCCTCAATATTGCTGCTACCAATTGCCGCTACAGTAATTTGCATATGCAAAGATTGGCAACATCAAAAGTAGAAAAGAGATCATCACTCGATCATTCAGTCGTCTCGGGTGGTTGCCATCCACAAAAGTGACATCAACTTGGTTACTTGACTACTATTTATAGACTACCCAAAAAGCGTAGGCGTCTTCGAGCCGGGAGCTACTTCGCCGTAGTACTGATCGAAAGAGGTTCACCAGATGGTGCTGGTTCGGCGCTTTGCCGCAGATCTTCACTCTCCTCAGGGCTCTCAGCTGAAAAACAATCAATAACGACTTCACCTGGAATGGAACCCACACCCTTCCGATAGAAAGACCAGGCGCACTACCCATTAGACTACGTGTTAACTCTTCCTCCTGCGCCTTCTCTCCTTCACCACCAGCGCCCCCGTCCAATTCCTCTGCGACCTTCTCTCCAATCTGTTGAATGGAAGAGCTAGCAGGCGGCGATGGTCCCTGCCTGCCCGGGGCGAGCGCGGCAGAATCATTCCGGGTCTTCTTAAACTCGACCTTCAAACGTTTGTTGCCCAACTTGAACCCGTTCAACGCATCGACAGCCCGCTGAGCCTGACAACCGATCCAATAAACTACAACTCCCATTAATAAGTCAATCCGAATCGCGCGCGCCTCGTAATTCCATTGACAGCACGTCCCACGTCGCTGCACATCCCCTAACTGCAGTCGCAGTTGGTAGCGGTCGCACTACTTCCCCCACGCTGGGAAGGGCGCAGCCACCGCCCTTGTCGCACGCGCTACTCTGATAGTAATTCCTACCGAAAACGATCAGATAAAAAAGTCAAAGTAGATTCAACATAACCCTTCCGGGCGAGCGAGATTTACATCCTCCCGTCCGTAGTACACAATCCCAGTCCACAAAGTTGACGAAGCCGTAGCCCTTGCCCACCACCACTTTAACCGAGTCCAGCTGACCGTACTGCTCAAAAAGCACTCTGAAAAAAAGGCCATCACCTGCAACAACCGTCACGCGCCACGAAATTATCCTGCTCACCGCAAGGTCGAATCATCGCACTCCGGCGGAAGATGAAAGATAAACAAAGCGGCCGGTGGTGACGACGATGAGGATGGCGCAGCAGCAGCAGCCGACGACTGAGGGGCTGCCAGCAACGCTACAACAACAGCAGTCGACTAATCGACGACTGTCGCCCCTCGACCCACCACTGCCGGCCAAGGCCCCGGCCCGGCTCCGTCTGCAGTCCCTGAGGCGATAGCACTCCAGGCGTATGCAGCACGCCTCCACCACCACTCAAGAAACCTGTCAAAAACACATGGCAATTTCGCTCGCCCTGTAATTCCAATGAAACGGTTATTGGTAATTACCCGGCAATCCGCCACCCTGTTGGCCGATAGCCGCCGCAGCTACGGCCGCCGCCTGCACCATATACGCCGGATCAGCCGCTGGAAATTGAGGAATTGCAAGATTGCAAGATGGTGTCTTGAAGATACTTACCAGCAGCAGCGGCAGCAAGAAGTTGAGGAGGTGGTGGCGGTACCAATCCCGCTGCCCCTCCGGAGCCGTCGCCGCCCTTGTGCTGATGGGCCGCCTGCGCGTTAATGGCGTGATGGAGGTATCTAAGGTCGAACAAGGTTCATGACGAAGATAAAGATACGCAATACAGCCACCAGAAACCAAAGGTTGAGGTTAATCTACCGACAAGTACACTGACAAGAACGCCCCGGCGTAGCAAAGGTCCTCCTCGGTCCACGGTCCAAGTGGAGAGGGTAGGCTGATGAACCAGTGGCAGGTTGCCACTGTCCACCAGCATTAAAACAAAAGCCTCTCCACTTTGCCATACTTTTCAAATTTCTAGGTTCCCGCCCACGGATAACTGGGGCGTAGTCAGTGAACCAATTCTGAACCCCAGGGTCGATCCGCAGCATGACGCATAAAACGCTTGACGCATTAAATGATCAGTGATTAACGGACTTAATAATTCTGCGTAAAATACTTGACGCATCAAATCTTTAAATCTTTCTGAATCGATTCCGAGCCTCAGAATTGGTCCAGTTCACCCACAGTATTCCGACCACGCCATCCACCCCTGCCTCGAACTTACTCGTTCCAGACGCTGTCCCAACTGCTGCTGCCGCTGGTCTGCTGATTTTCTGACACCTCTAGCTGCGGTCTGTAGTCCCGAGTAGCACCTACATGCAGGACTACGCTGTGGAGTTGTCGCGTGGAGGCTCACCAGTGGGTATACTACTGCTGGCGAATCTCGAGCGGGAGCTATACCGGCTAGACTCGGATGGCTGCTGCGGTAACCTAAAGACCCAGGTTCGATCCTCGGGAAGGACACTTTCTCTCTCACGTTAGTTGAGAGGCCCCTGCTGTTGCCGCTGGCTTGATATTGAACGCTCCAGTAGAATACGCTCGAGCACCTTTCAACGACCGATCGATCCACAGCCGTTATTAACAACGCCGCGAGAGCAAGTACTACTACCCTAGGCCCCGCAACACCGCCAACAACCGGTTGAAGACGCTGCATCGTCGTGGACCGCTGCCGACGCAGAAGCTGATCTCTCATCACTTCCGAGTCCACACGATCAGCTCTGAACTCGGGCCTGAACGACGGGTAAGGAATTTCCGCGATCGGAACGAGTAAAATGAGATACGCCCGAGTTCATCACGGAATACAAGCGTCAATATTCAAGCGATATCAGTCTTAACACGGCGGGGCCTATTATCTCCTGGAGACGATCTTTATACATCGTGAAAAATTTCCCGACCTGGACCTCTAATCAACCTCCAACTTAGTCACACGGACGAGCGGCCAACTATCATCCCACAGACCCCCGGATCTATCCCAGCAAGCCTCATAATTACCTCCAAGGCTTCAGCTGCATGGATGATGTTATTTTAGAAACAGGGTCGGTCAACTGGCAGTTGGCAAATGCCCTCATCGCGTTGTAAGCGCTTTCCTCCGTGTCGAACCGGACCACTGCAATTCCACGGAACTTCTGCCCGCCTTGGTCGTACAGCAGCCGCATGCTCTCGATGTGGGACGTGTACTCTGGGCCGAACAAATCGTCAATCTGCACGACGACGATAACAACGATGACCGCGCGCCACGAAATTATTCCGAGAAATTTTCTTACATCTTTGCGTGTGTAGGAGAGAGGCAGGCCGGACACGTATAAGTTGCTGTGAATATTTGCCTTCCACGCCGGCCGAGCCACGGAGACTTTCATCCGCTTGCCTTCTGGTAAGACTGTACCTGATAAAGATACTCACAACCATGCACACTACAGGTCAACCTCTGGCGAAGCATATCTTAGTGTAATAAAATACACAGACCATCGCAATCATCGTGAAAGTTCCCATTCGCCATTTCCATGAACGGGTCGGACCGAAGCATCCGAGAAAGACGACATGAAGTCGTTCCGAAGATACTCGGATACGTCCGAGAGGAGCCGTAGACGAAGCAGCAGCATATGAGAGAGACTTCCAATGGCAGACCGGAGGGCGGAATAAACTCCGGAAGAGGTACTACAGTTGAGAGCATCCACTGCGGCTTGGGCTCCCTCGTTCGTCTCGAAGTTTACAAAACCAAATCCCATAGAGATACCGGTCGTCTTATCGCGGACAATCTGACAATCGCGGGCAAATGGGGATGGGGTTCGGGAGTGATGAACGACCAATGTAGATTGATATTAATACCGGTGGGCAAAAGGTAGCGCTCACAGTCACGAGAAAATATAAAAAAAGGAAAATAGTTGTGTTAAGATTGACTATTTTCCCGAATTTTCCTTGAAAATTACTTAATTTTCTTAATCTCGAAACTGATTTTCGAACAGCCCAATGAGCCCATTCTGTTCAAATTTTCATTCGAACAGCCCAATAGACGTGAAACCTCCAACTCAGGAGAGGGACTGTTGAACACGAGAAAATTCTATTTTTACGCATTCCAAGCATCCGACAGAATTTAGTCGGGAAAGGGCCACTGATATTACTACCTTGATCGATTGGATCGCGCCGTATCTTTCGAACATCTCCAGTAGATCTGCCTCGGTGAATGTAGAAGGAAGATAGTTAACAATAAGGTTTGATTTATCCATCTGTGGAGATGAGCACCGACTTGACATATTCTGTATCTTGCACGCTTAACGTCAAGATTCCCTCCTACATTAATAGCCAAGTTATATCGATTAATAGTCAAATTTCAAGATATATCCACGCACCTGAGCGAGAGAGTGTAGAACGTATCTTGAGGTCGACTCTGGCGTTCCACAGATTACCGTTGATAATTATTATTCTACTGATCCCAGCTTGATAGATACTATAGACGACCCACTTCCAAATGGGGGGGCCACAATGATAGAGCAGCACCAAAAGTACACTGCGATGTACCAAAATCGCCTGCCGTCACGCGCCACGAAATTACCACCGTCGCGCGCCACGAAACTTCCACCGTCGCGCGCCACGAAATTACCACCGTCGCGGGCCACGAAAATTCCGGTAAACATGGTAGGCGGCCATCCTATGGAATGCTCTCACAAGAAACACCGCCTAAGGCGAGGTGCATCATTGCGACTTGCCTTTGTTACTGTGCAGTGGTTTAGCTGAGTATGTAGAGCAGCATGCTATATAGCGAGCGACCCTGGTTCGATTCCGGAGTTGTTCATCCGTTTGGTTCGTGTCCATGACCTCAATCCCTCTCACAAAGTGGAACGACACCTCTAGGGATGTGGCACTATCACTCTCTTCCCTTTCCTGACTTCGATTCGGGGCGAGCGCGCTTTTCTTTCAGCATTGCCGCAATTTTCCAAATTTCTGTTTACACTAAACTCAACGTCGGCAGCGTTTTGAATGATGACCAGCTGTCTACCGTTATCGGGTATTGTTGTTGTGGAGTTTGGTGGTTTGGCACCCGGGCCTTTCTGTGGGTTATTGCTCGCTGATTTCGGTGCTACGGTAATAAAAATTAATAAAATAAACGATGATGATGGATATGATGTGTTGAATAGAAATAACAAAATTACTATCAATATTGATATTAAATCGCCACTGGGCGGCCAAGTGATACGACAATTATTAAAGTCAGCAGACGTCCTCATCGACCCTTTCCGTCCGGGGGTGATGGAAAAGATCGGATTCGGTCCGAAGGAGGTCTTCGATAATATCAACCCGCGGATTATATATGCTCGTCTGACGGGGTATGGTCAACCTAAAGATTCTCCTTCATGGCAATACGCCGGCCACGATATCAACTACCTCGCCGCCACCGGTGTTTTGGATATTTTACCCAACCGACTTCCGCCGATTAATATTCTAGCGGACTTTTGCTGGTGGTGGGCTTCTCTGCGCTTTTGGTATTTTATTGGCATTACGACGAAGGGACATCACCAATAGAGGGGAGGTTATTGACTGTAATATGGTACAAGGGGTGACGTATCTTTCATCATTTATTTATGCCATGATGTCGAAAGATACTCCGTTCTTGAATGATCGAAAGGGCTGTGGTGGAATATTGAGATATGAAAGCCATTTCTATAATGTCTATGAAACACTGGACGGACGGCATCTCGCAGTCGGGGCGATTGAACGAAAATTCTATCAGAAATTCCTGAAGGGGATGGGAGTCGAAGATGATGAAGATTTTATTATCGGTCATGTCGACTCCAGTCGATGGCCGCGGCTGATTGAGAGAAGTAAAAATATTATCAAACAGAAGAGGTTGGACGAGTGGATGGGAATCTTTGACCTTCGGGAATCCTGTGTATCTCCGATATTAACAATTGCCGAGGCTAAGAATAATTCCGATTTATTCATCAACGGAAAAGGAATACCAAAACCCGCACCACAACTGGATGGGGTTGTTGTTACGGCGAACGGCGGAAAGATATCTTCACGCACAGCGAAGATTCTGGATAATCTTAATAATGATGAGGTAGTGAAGGAGGCGACCAAGGCGGGCGTTATTATTATGCCGAAGGTGAAGAGTAATCTTTGAAGATGTAATATTTAATTTTATGTGCCGCTATGGTATCTTCAAGCATGTAAGATACGGTATAGGTCAAGCTATGGTATCTTCAAGCATGTAAGATACGGTATAGGTCAAGCTATGGTATCTTCAAGCATGTAAGATACGGTATAGGTCAAGCTATGGTATCTTAAAGCGTGTAAGATACGGTGTAGGTTGAACTGTGGTATTTTCAAGCATGTAAGATTCATTATAGGTCAAGCTATGGTATATTTTCCACCCTAGCTCTTTGTTGAGTTGCTCAGTTCTAATTCATCACCCCCATCATCCTCAGCCTCTCTCTTCTCCCATAATGGTCCTCCGGGAGGAGAGTGGTGCCTCTCCCTCGAAGAAAGCCTCCTACAAGAGAGTTCAATCTCTTTACGTCCCGCCTGTTCTATCAGCTCCCAGCCCTCGCAGGAGCCGAGGCCTGCCGGACGGGGATGTCTCGGGGTTGGCAACAAGGCCACTGGCTGGTGGTGGGTTGGCTGGGGGAGCGGCAGCCGAGCTGAGTTTACCGGAGGTTCTGAGTGAGATCAAAAAATTGCAAATTAATATTGCGAAGGCCACAGCGAAGGATATGGCAGACCATCACAAGGCGATCGTGGAAGAGTTCAAGAAAACTCTAGAGGAGACGAGGCGTCCAATTGAGAGAGTATCTTTAGAGAGAGATGAGGTCGACCTGTCCGAAGCAGAAGTGAAAGATTCCCCGACTTCGGATTCCCTTTCTGCCAAGGCCGGTCATCGACGTAAGAGACTACACAGCCGTGGAAAAGATCTCCGAACGCCATCTTTATCGAGAGAGCCTAGCGAAGCGGAGTTTAGAAACGAAGGCGGCGGGAAAGATGAGGAGGACCCGGGCGAAGGGTCGAAGAGATCATCATTGGAGGTGCCGGGACAACAGAAAGTGGTGGGTAGTAGATCAGGCGAGATCGTCACGCGCCACGAAATTAGCTAGGCCTAGTGGTGCTCCTATGTTCAGGAAGCGCTCGAGGTCAGGAGGAGGGCACGGCGGAGTCTCTTGAAGCCTGCTGCTGAGGGTGGCAGCGGCCGACCATCGTGGAGTAATAAAATGCAGCGCTCGGGATAGAACCGGGGACCTTTCGGTTTGTAGTCGTATGGCATGACTATTGGATAGGTCGTTCCTAGGTCGAGGTATTGGGTTCTGCCAGGTCACGTCCTCACCGAAGTGGTTGATGATGAAAACAAACCTGTCGGCCAGCGGGAGCCTCGGGCACCGTCGAGGAGAAACGGTGAGAGAAAATTGGCCGGCTCCGAGCTCGGTTGAAAAAGGATTTTCTGTAAAAAATTAGCGAGATGTGAATCAACCTAGTGCTCGCGTTTTATTGGAAGATATTTTTTTGCCTTCATCAAGCTTCAACCTAAGATACTGGCCAAGGCAGGGCCATGATAGCAGGGAACGCGGCTGATGCATCTCTTCCCTTAAAGGGTGCTCTGGACTTCCTCGTCGAGCAGTATAATAGTGAACTCGCGGAAGGGAATAATAGTAATATTGGTATGGTTATTATGAAACGGTTGATCGATTTGGATACTCTGTCAGGGTCTATTAGTGCACCGTCGCCGCGGTTCTCGGTAATGCCACGGAAATCTAGATTTATGGTAATATGCCGGACGTGGACATATTTCGGGAATCTTATCATCTTGAGGTCGTGCTGGTATATCATAGAAAGAAAGATACTCATTATGAATCTTTCATAACTTGGAATATAATTTTCGTGCTCTGCATAAGTTGCAAAAATATTTGGTTTCAATAAAGATGGGTGCGCCGGGGATCGAACCTGGGACCTCGCTCAGTCGGTGTCGTCTCGCAGGGTGGAGATCGATCATGGTCCAGATCATCATCTCGGGCTGCTATTCAAGGAAGAGCTGGTATAGTGGACGGTGCATCAGGCGTGTTAGGGCAATCCGGTCGAGGTAGAGGACGCAGGTTCGATCCGAGGCCACGGCATTTTTGGTGTTCAGAACCTGCAGCGAGGTGGATAGTCTATCCCGATCGAAAGTTCCGCCTGGTCTGGGACTTCGTCGCGCTTCTCTTCATCGCCTACCAGGCGTTTCTGGTAATTTCGTGGCGCAGTGACGCTGAGAGCCTCTTGGGAAATAGCACAGGCAAAGAGATAGTCTTTCCTTCGCCTTGGTCAGTAGCAGACGGCTTGATATAAGAGCTCTCGTTGGATTCATTCCGAGATTTCCAATTCATTTGCCGTACCACTCCATCACCAACTCTCGCGTCAGGTGCCCTACTTAATATCATTCGACACCGAGCTGTCTGGTTGGCTCTTCGATATCGATCTGTGCGTGGATATCTTTTTTCTCACGGATCTCATACTCAACTTCTTCACCAGGATTTTGGTACAGAGGAGTAGGGCAATCTTGCTATCTTGCATTTCCTCAACGCTTCCTCCTCTCAGGAGCTCAACTTGGAGAATCGTGCGATAGTCGCGAACTACACCCGTACGTGGCTAATCATTGACTTGGCGGCGACGACCCCGATCAACTGGATACTCGCTCGGCGTAGTAGAGGGCGCACAGCAAAGAAATATCTTTTTGCTTTGTCCCAATATGATTTGCGCAAGTTATGGTACGTGCTCCGCAGATACCGACGCGCCCGAGGGATCGTCGTCGACCATTGTTGAGGTATTCAAGGCCATGAGTAATTATCAGATGGGAATCTTAGGTTGAAGCTTGCACTTGACAAATTCTCAGGATTAGCCCGTCTCTTACGTTTGATGAGGCTGAGGCAACTGCTGACCAAAATGGAAGAGCATATCGAATCGGATATCTTGCTGGTTGCCTTTACTATGTTGAAGATGTTCCTCGGGGCTCATGTGCTTCAGCCACTGGATCGCATGTTTTTGGTGGGCTATCGGGGAAGCCCAGATCGAATTGGAGGACAATTGGGTTCGGGAAAACAATCTCAATGTGCAGGGAGCGCTGTATGATAAGTAGGGTATCTTGAGGTTGAGCGTGAGGTTCACGGAGAGAAAAGATTCCTCCTAGGTATGTACGGTCATTGTTTTATGCGGTCTCGGTGGTGTCTACTATGTATGGACCGGTGGCTGCGGAAAATAACAATGAGAGGAATTTTACGATGATGCTCATGCTTGCCGCTGGCGTCATTTTCGCCGTGGTTGTTGGTAATAAGGGAAATTCTCGCGCGCCACGAAATTGCTGATGATCAGGGTCGGTGACGAATCTTGTGGTATCTTTCGGGGAGTACAAGACTGAGTTTAGGCAGAGGATGAAGAGAGCGATGAAATTCATGAGGGCTAATAACGTTGGACCACATTTACAGGTAGCGAGAGGTGGTATCTTAGGTTGATGCGCGCATGATACAAAATGCCACGACCCGGAATATGAATTCGGGGACCGACAGGTGGTATCTTAGGTTGACGCGTGTGCGATACAAAACGACACGACTCGAGATCTCATTTTTCTCGTGCATGTGTTCGTTCCCTCAGCTGCGCGTCCGTCGTTATATTGAGAATTTACTGGACAACCAATTCGAGAGTAAAGCTAAGGCGGAGCTGATGACGATGGTAAGGATGATGATTCTTATAGGATGAGATGGGGGGCCTTCTCAGTTGTCGGATTCGTTGAAGAACGAAATGCAGTTAACTTTGATGGGAAGGCTATTGAGACGGTTGGCCATCTGGAGGTCCCTGGTTCGATTCCTGGGAGGAGGATTTTCAGGTATGTTTTCTTCGCACGTATTAGAGAGGAGCTCCTTGCTCGGATATGCATGGCTTGCAATCACGTCTTCTGTGCGCCGGGAGACGTGATGTTCTACCAGGGAGAGCCTGCTGCGGGCATGTAATAGGTGGCGGGTTCGAATCCTGGTGAGGGCATTTTTCTGTTATTTTTAGGTATTTTGTCCGGAAAGGTAGAATGACTCTGGTTGCAGTTGTGACAAGTGCCGATGAGAATTCGAATAAAGAAGCGGCAAACGACCCCATGGAGTAACGACTTTAATTTCGTGGCGCGCGGTCAGGTCGCTTAATCATCGCTGGTCTGGTGATTTATATGAACCTTGATAGTACCATAAATCGGCGAACTCGTGTTGATGTGGCGACCGTCTGTTTGTCAGGGACGCTTCGGTCACACATCGGGCGGGCGGTCAAAGGAGAAGCGATAACGCGGACGAGTCTGAGGTGGTTTCGGAGAATGTGCGGAGTTTGAAGGCAGATGATTATGTTGGGGAAGAGTATCTTTTTATAGCGGTGAGACGGGTATCTTGAGGTTGACTCATGCTCATCATGGAAGGCGCTTGGTGACCGTCGATTTCTGACGGGGTTTAGGGCGACTATGAAGCGACGGGCGTTTGCGGCTCCTTCACGGAGTTGGTGAAGCTGAAGAGAGATGATCTGTTTGAGCGTATCTCCACTAGTCCAGAGGCGGTGACGCTTTACATGGAGGCAAAAGCGGTGTACTGTATAACTAAGAACGATATGGAGGTAGGTTGCCATGCCGGAGGTCGTCGGTTCGATTCCTGGCGAGGACATATTCTCTTCAGACTTTCGTCGATTTGGTTGCGGACGAGGTAGTATTGCCGAACACAATTGACGAGCTTGAGACCGGTGACACGATGTTAATGTTGTCTGTGCGCTGGGGTAGAGAGCCTGCGGTGGAGGTGCTGACGGAGATGGATGATGTGGCGGTGAATATGAGCAGCCCTGTGGACCAGCGTAGTTCTAATCGATCGCGTGATCGATTTGGGAGGGGGTAAAACAGGCACACCTCTTCATGTGGCGGTCAAGGATTTGAAGGTTGCGATCGTGTCGCTTCTGTTGGACGCCGGGGCCAATCCTTTGATATTGGATGATGCAGATCTGACTACCATCAATTACGCTACGTCGGAGTTCGACGCGGAGGGTTTGAGTAATACGGTAGGGGTCATGTTTACTCATCCAACGACCCAGGCTCGATCTATGGAGAATGCGAATTTTTCCGACTTTGTATTTTCCTTCTTGAAAAAATTATAATAGTGAGAATTTGTTGCTTCTCCGTCGTTGCTCATAGTCAACGCAAGGCAAGGAGGGAGTGTATAAGTTCGTCTATCTAGTTCTACTCAGAAGGTTGGAGTATTAGCACGCATGCACAAGGCGATCGGCGCATAATGAGTAACAGAATGATTGGATCTGATTCAGAAATTGGGGTCCAACCGGTGGTGTTGCGAAGGAGGGACACGGCCATGTCGAGCATCATGCTGATGGCCTCCCAAGGGAAGGGGAAAGCAGCAGCGGCCGCGGATGCAGTGGAGACGATGAAGCGCGACAAGGGTAGTGATGGGGCGACCTTCGTGACGGAGCTTGCCATGAACGTCTTGGGTTCGAATCCCAGCACGGCCTTTTCTCTGCATTATTCTCGCCGTGAGGACGGTGTGGGACGGTTCAACAAACATAGTTGTGAAGAGATAGTGGGCAACAAACGGCCGTAAAAAAGCGCAGAAGTGACAGTGTATGCTTCGCTCGCTCCGCGATTTGCGGATTTTCTGGTATCAAACTCTCAGGTCCTCCCGAGCAAATCAGCGAGATTTCCGTTGCCGTCATCGAGATTCGAAATATCCTGGCCATCGCTTTGGCAAGGTAAGATACGTTCGAGGTCAAGTTGAGTGCTCTACTGTGCGCATGCGTGCAACGATCGATTTGTTTGCTTGTAGTAATGGCGCGAGTTATGACGAGATTTATGATGATACTTCCTCTTCATCCTCGTCATCGTCATCTTCATCCGGCGCGTCGTCTGATCTTGACGGTGACAGTAGTAATGCTGTTGGTGTGAAGTCTGACCAAGGAGGGCTGAGTGCCAACAGGTGGGTCGGGTAGTAGAAGATGCAGGGGGTATCATGGAAGAATATCGAGAAACGGGTCCAATGAACCACAGTGATGGCCACAGGGCCCGTTTGCCTCTGCCCTGCTTGTGAGCAAAACCCGTGCGTTTCGGGTTTTGGAGTTACTCGGAGTTTGGTCGCTCAATCCACGGCCCCCCGTCAGGGAGGGCGAGGGGAAAGGTTGGCGGATGTTGTCGATCTTGTGAAGATCTCGCGAAGATTCGGCCAGATCTGATAAGATCTCGCCTCGTGAAGATACGCCCGGCCGGAATCGTCACTCCTGGGGGAAATTTTTCGTCCTTTTTTCTGCGTTTTTTCTCTTTGCGTGTCATTGATTGTGGGAATGGTATTGGAAATGATTTATTTTAGATAAAAAAATTAGAACGCGTCAAATAAAAATTTAGATGAAATTTTTGATTTAAATTTATTTTAGATTTTATTAGTAAAGTGTGGGATGGGCCTTGGTCGTAATCAGTGACACGCAGTATAAGATTTACTGATTTCCTCAGGCGGACGTCTTCGAGTTCACTGCTGGCGGAGAGACGGATGGTGAGAGGTCCCGGGTTCGATCCCAGGGTCGGACCCTTTTCCGCTTAGTCTATGTTCTTGCCTGGCTCTCTCTCGAGCCCCTCCCTGGGGAACACCGAACGTAATTGCTCTGTTGGAGCGATGCGGGCTCTCCTCAAGAGTGGCGTTGAACCCACGCTTGTGGACCCTACCGACCGAGGAGCCTCTCCTTTTATTGGTAGTACTGTGTGTGATTGCTGATACCAACTTTTCCGCAAATCGTCAGGCTGTCGAGAGCGGCTGTGAGGTAGGGATGGCAGCGGTGCTGCTGGAGGCCTCGGCGGATCCAAATGTTGTCGGCAAAGACGGGGATACGCCCCTAACGATCGCTGTTACTGCAGACGACCGAGACATGGTACGGCGTTAGGGAAATGCAAGATAGGGTAAGAGAGCAAGATTTGCATCTCAGATCAAATGCCTGGTCTCTCATGGTGCACAATTGAACGTGACGGACGCCACCGGGAGGACGTTGATGGAGCTGACTGAGGACCCGGCGACCCAGGCCTTGCTCAAGGCGATGGACCTTCACTCGGCTGCAGAGTCGGGAGACATAATCTCTAGCGGAGCGAAGTTTTTTCGTTCAGGAGGAATGATATTGATGCTTGTAGAATGGCAATCGAGAGCGGAGCGGAGCTAGATTTGCCCCATCCGAGGACTGGTTTCACTCCCTTGCACACTGCGGTGGAGAAGGGACATTATGAGCTCTGTGTCATGCTCTTGAAGGGTAATTTCGTGGCGCGCGACATGAGAAGCGGGCGGTTGATTTAGGCGGAGCGAAGCCGAATTTGGTGCCTCGGGGAGGCTTCAGCGTCCTCTACATCGCTGCTCAGAATGGGGACCTTCGATTTTGTCGGCTGCTGATCGAAAGTGGCGCTGACCCGAACCGGAGGGCTGCCAATGGCGAGACGGCCATTTTTGGGGCTCTGGGTACGGAAAAAGATGACGGGCGTGTTGGGGTCATAAAGATACTACTTGCCGCGGGAGCTGAGGTACTGCAGATAGGGTTGCTTCGCTCCGCCTGGTATCTTGTAATTTTGTCAAATGGCAGGTTGACGTATTCTCGACGAGGGGAGTAACGCCATTCCAGAGGGCGTTGGAATGTGGTATGAGTAATGAGGTTATAGGGGTGCTGGTGGGAGAAGGTGGCGCTGTGCCGGACGCTGTGGAGCCCGGAGACAGGCGATTCGACTCTGATGAGGGTAAACTGGGCGGAGGGGCCTCTGTTGCGGCATCCGTCCGTATTAGCAACGTCGAAAGTTTTAGCATTCAGTCCGGTAAAAAATTTCCCAGCAGAAAATTCACGTGTGCGCGCCAGAAAAGTATTTTTTGGACGAGCTGTCGTGCGTAAATACACCTTGCAGAAGGTCTACAAATTTATGGTCTTAGGAGTCCGGTCTCGTCCCAATATTCAAATTTTGGATGAGATCAGCTGTCAACATTTCTTCCCGGGCTGTGAAACGCGCAATGCATGTGGTTGCGCAAAATCAGTAGACCGTTGAGGGTTCGGTAGTTTTACTGGGGATAGAACCCGGGTCGTTGGTTGAGTGAAAGAGAGCCCTACCGTGTTGCTGCCGCGTCTTGGGGAAGGGTTGCGGTCGTCAGATCTGTCGGTACTCCGATGAGGTGTTGGCGGTGTCCATGGCGAAAAGGTGCATCGATGACTTTGGCGCGAATGTGAATTATGTGAATCCGAGGACAGGCGATAGTCCGTTGCATGCTGCAGCGGTACGGACAGATGGCGGAATGGAGATGCTGTCGTTACTACTGGGTAATTGTTATGCGGGAGGTGAGTCGGGTTCGAATCACACGGATTGCATTTTGCAGAAAACGCGTTGTTCGCTGAGTGTAGAATACAAATAGCGGAGCGAAGCGATTCACGATTATCTTCTTTCAGATCGAGGGGCGGACGCTGGAGTTCAGAACAGCATGGGATGCACACCTGCGGATATCCTAATCGACGCGCGCCAATTCACCGCCGCTGAGACGGTCCTTCTTGCGGTGAGAATTGATGGAAAAATAGGAAAGAAGGAGAGATCTCTGTGCCAGATGAAGTCCCAGCACGGTCTTGATGCAGTGCGAAGACTTGTAAACTCTCCAGTGGGAGCTGCAGGTAGAAATGGTCTTGCTGGGGATCGAACCGGGGACCTTTGGGTTACCTTGTTCAGGTATGACTCCGGCACTGAATATGGTAGTGAGCTTGTTGGACTTCGAAATGACGCATTTTCTCATAGAAGAGTGCGATGCGGATCCTTCGATCATGCGGGGCAACAGCAAGGTCGATGACATTTTTGTAATAACCTAGGGTGAGCGGAAGATTCTTCCAGTGCGGTAACGTTGTTGTTGGGCCTGCGGGTTTCCTGGTATTCTCGTAAGCCTTGTGGTGCACTAGGTTGGAGTAATAGGTGTAATAAAGCGGACGGACGTTAGAGTAGTTGAGATTGTGGTATGTAGACAGTACGATTGTCTGTTGTTATTTATTGATAGCTGTTCATAACGTTCATGTGTAACAGTCGGTGCGATTGTTGGTATCTTGAGGTTGCGCAGGGGTTACACGAGGTGTTAAGATACTCTCCTGGTTGGAGTGGTATCGTCGTCGGGAAGAATCTACGATTACTGGGAAAGAAGAGGGCCCGCATATTTATGATATTACGGAAGATGATGAAGCAATGATATCGGATTGGTGCTCGTTGCTTTGTGTGCCGGACGACGTAATGGCAGGAGGGGGGTTCGATCCCTGGCGAGGGTAATTTTCTGTTTTTTTAGGAGGTGTTTAAGCGAGTAAGTGACGAGGTGGCGAAGCTGAATCCTGAGGGAACTGTCAGAGTCGTCAAAGGCGACCCAGCATGTAAGCCGCCTTGACCGGGAATAGAACCCGGGACCTTTGGGTTGTCAGATGACTATCTTGGCGGTGCGTGCGTATACCCTCGACGAAAAGGAGATGCTGTTGATCGGTCGTCTGCTCGATCGGGCCGACGCAAACAAGAATTGCGATACTCGGAACGGCTCCCGGAGGAAGAAGAGAGTTCAGGAGACGCATCATCCGTGTCGGAATATGATGATCATTCGGAACTGCCCGACGACGACGACGACGAGGACGACGAGTGACTTCGATTGTGGTGTTCATGCTTTGGTAACTTCTACTGCATGTTTCATGGGCAACCTTATTGTTATTAAACTGGAGATGTCGAGTTGCAGTGTGCATTAGAATTGGCAAAGGCTAGGTCCATTTTGGTGGATTATTGGCACGTGTGTTAGGATAGATGAGAGGGAGAATTGAATACTAGGGTAAAGTTTTCTGGAGAATTTTATAGTCTTTTGTATACACCGAAGAATCTAGTCGCCATTCTAGTTTTGAGTGAGAGATTCAGAGTGATATCTGGCCGCTCTGGGATTGTTAAATAAGATATCTTCTTCCAGGATTCCCTTTAGCCATGTTGAAGTTGTCAACAGCAACATCGAAGGCGAAGGAGGATATCCTGTGCCAGAACTGCCTGCAGGTGGGGGTTCAGGGGCCCGGCGGTCGTCGTGGCGAGTTTATGTTCTTTCAGTATGGCCATTGGAGTTACGAGTGTAAGAACCCTCCCAAAAACGCCAGTCGGATGTCGCGAGTAAGGCGGTGGTGAATGACCCGGGTTCGATACCCACGGATGGCATTTTTAGATGCAAAAAGTCCGTAGTAAGAAGTACCAGCCGAAGTTTAATGAGGATCCTGGCCCTGATGTCCCCAAGTGAGGCGTTCATCGGAGGACGGACGCTGCGTACTGTCGCAGCAGTTGTTCATTCATAGACGCTGTACCAAAAATATACTGTCTGATACCATAATTCGCCCATTTCATATTTATACTATGGCCAGGAGCAATTCAACAGAACCTAGACCAAATTAGTGACAACCGATGGATAATAATAATCATTGGTAACGATGGTGTTGTCTTCTGTGTAGGAATAACTTCCTTTATGACAACAAACGCTTTGGTGAGAGGAAGGACGAAGTGAAACCCATGGTTGCCCAGGGGCCAAAAACTAATAAGAAAGGTGACAGCCCGGCATGTTATTGAAGGCTTGGTGAATCGTGTATCGTTTTTACAGAACATCGGAAGGGTCGTTCGAAGATGAGGGATGAAAAACGGAGTCGCCGGCGGGCTCGTTCCGAGTCTTCCTCGTCCTCCTCGTCATCAGCGTCATCATCCAGCAGTAGCGACTCGGACTCGGAGAGTGATAGCAGCAGTGGCAGTGGCAGTAGTGATAGTAGCGGGTCGGAGAGCAGCCGAAGCCCCAGCAGGTAGAATCGGTCAGCTCGGTGCTAGATGGGACTCTGGTGGTATGTTCAGGAGTCGTCGCCGATCGAAGGGAGGGTCCCCGCAACAGCGAAGACAGGAAAGATCTTCTTCCAAGACGGGAAGTAGCATTGAGGTCGGCCTGGTGTCATCCTGTACGATTGTCGTCAGGGAAATCGGGAGATCTGGATGCATGGAGGAGAGCTCGGGATGACGCCCAAGCCGGGCCGAGGCAGCGATACATCGAACGGCCGCCGCCGGAGAGAAGAGGTGATAATAATAGTCGGAGGATCTTGAATTTTCACGCAAGGGTTTGTCGAAACTTTACGGTATTTAACTGGCGAAAGTTCCTTTTCCACACTGGCAGGGTTTCTGAATTCTCGTTGGAACTCCAGGCGGGGTCCGATGTTGCTGCTGACAACTCAATGGCTCATGAATCCACTTGAACTCTGTCGAAAAGTTTAAACGCAATGAAACAGCTAGTTCTTATGGGTACTTTATCAAGAGGATTGAATGCGAACAATATTATCGCTGGCCCAATATCTAACTCCGACGAGAGACGCCTGAGTAGTTTGTTCGTCCGTCGCCTCCTAGGCCATAGGCTTTCACCAGCTTCACTAGTCTTCTGTCGTTGGGGAAACGGGAGTGGTTTTCAATTCTTGAGCTAACATGTTGCGGGTAGATCTCAATTCTCGTTGGTATCCGGGCGCGTGTGGTATGAGTGCCCTTGTTAGATGACCGGTCACGTGAGAAGCCCCGAAGGGAGAAGAGTCTATCCCCTCCGGGTCCTCGTAGATCAAGACGGGATGAGAGTGGATCGCCCAAACGAAGAAGGAGAGAGAACGGCAGTGGTAATAGTGGCATTGAGTCTGTGGCGTTGGGCTGACTTGTGCCATCAATCCTTGAGCCAGAGCTGCCCAACGCGTGCCTTGAACGACCCCGCTCCTGCTCCTGTCTCACTGGGCGTCTCGTAGCGTTCATATCGAATGTCGTGGTCGTGGGGATAGCTGGAGGTCGGTTCTCAGTGCGCGGACATTGCAGCATTCTCGGTCACGCCAAATATGTTGTTGGTTAAAAAATTCAACCTGAAATTACCGCAGGAGTGCCGGGGCGTACCACCACGACCGGCAGGCGGAACTCTGATGGGGGATGGCGTCCGGCTGTGGATTAGGCTAGGATTTATAAACTCGAATCCTCTTCGCGAGGAGCTGACTTTTGCGTGTCCCCTTTCCAGACGCAGCCCCTCCATCCGGTTCACCAAGAAAGGTTACGAGGCGTCGAGGATCTTCCCAGAGGCGCAGCAGTAGGGAGTGGGAAATGCGATTTGGTCGTGGTGTGGTATGCCTGGCTCAGGCTGGTTTGAGCTATCTCTCTCGCCATCTCGTGGGTCTCCTCCTGAATCTCAACCTAACAAGGGCGAGGCTTCGGGCGGAAGTACCATCTGTCCACCATTTCGCGGGCCAAATTCATCATTTCAGGGCGCAGTCGTTCGAGGAGCGTCTCTGAGCGGGAACGCTGGGCGCCGAGGGAGGAGGGATCGAGCAGACGGAGAAGTGAGATTCGCGACTGATGTGTGGGAAGTTTGGTATGAGACGGATATTTTTTCAGGCCCCTCTCGATCGAGTTCGAGGTCTCGGTCTAGAAGTAGAAGAGACGATAGCAGGAGAAGGAGATACTGAGTCAGTCTAGTTTACGTGGAAGCGTTGTGTTGGGTTGTGTTTTTGATAAATCTTAGCGGAGCGAAGCAGGGAGTTGAGTATTTTCGGCAGGGGGTGTTTGCGTCAGTCAATCGGCCATGCCATCTTTCTTACGAAAACTGTCTTTTCTCAAGTGCGGGAAGATGTCGAAGAAGGATCGCCGATGGTGGGGTGACAAAAATTGCATCGCTCCGCTAAGAATTCGTCCATTTTTTCGTCAGTTCGGTGCCGCTGGTCAGCAGCAGCAAGAAGGAAGGGGCCGATTTTGCGGTGGATGGCGTTGAGATTGAATGCGGCAATTGTCGGGCCTCGACGAGGATTCCTGAAGAAGCGAATAACTTTCTATGCGAATCGTGCAAGTGTGCAAGGGAGGAGGGGCGATATTAATGCTCCACTCCTACCACTCCTTCCGCAAATCGTGATCAGGTCGGTGAATCGGGTTACTGTGTATCCGCTGGGTGACCGAGGCGTGGATGTCGTGGAAGAACCATCGTGCACGGTGCCTCGTCAAAGGGGGGCTAACCATGGCTTACAACTAGCAGGGGACTCAAGGTGAGGAGAGTTGAGGAATTGCAAGATTGCAAGATTTGGGTCTGTTCTTAGTGGTGTCCTCCTTCCATGCAGCATATGCCTCGATCGCCCTGGAGATTGCGTGTTGCTTCCGTGCAATCACGGAGGTTTCTGTCAAGTAGTCGTGCATGCATAATCGATCGTCTGATCGATTTGATTGACTACGCAGGTCTGCAGTATTTACGTTGGATGCAACCTTGCCGTTGGCGGACGTCATTGCCCCAAGTGTCGGGAGTACATCGAGCAGATCATTCGCATTGGCAGGATCCATGAGATGGTGAGGAAGTAGCGCGCGCCCTGTCGATCGATTCCATCTTTTTAGGAGCTGAAGGGGAATCCTGTCGCTATTCCCATGCCATTGGAAGGTGAGGAGCCTCCGGAGGTAGGAGGAATCTTCGTATCTTTGCGCACGCGGAAGAATTTGTCTGCAGGCGGCGGCACCGGTAGGGATGGGAAGATCGAAGGGTGAGGGAAGACAGAAAGCTCCTCGAAGGGGACCTACAACAACAACGATCGCGAGCAGCAGTAACAACTCCCCCAACCCGTCCGTTGTGGGTGATGACGAGAAAATGAGCAAGGTGAGTTTTCTCGCGCGCCACGAAATTGGCGACGATGATTTTACTCAGACTCCTCGTGATGAATCAGCTTCGGATGTTGTTCCGAGAGCTATCGCGTTCGAGGAAACACCACCTTCGAAGGTTGAGGACACTCCTGATAGAGCGGATCCAAAGCTCGACTCTGGTGTGATACGTTTTTTATATCCTTGATGCGGTCGGTCATCTAGGTGGATGCACCGAACGCTGTCTTTCTAATTGATCAACTATTTCAATGAATTCTGAATCGTTTGTTGTTAGTTTTCATCAGTATCATCGTAGGAAGGGAAACTCTCATCACTCGAAGTGGTTGCGTTGGACTGGCGGGAAGGACTGCCCTCTCGCAGTAGAAAAGGCTCGTTATGGCTGGTAAAAGAAAACGAGGCTCGGAAGATGCTCCGTCCTCTCCGGTAGCCCCGACGAGGGCGCGGAAGGTGGCTGTGAAGAAGGGAGGGAAGACGGCACCCCGCGAAGGGGAGATGTTCTACCTCTTCAAATCGGAGCCGGAGAGCCGCTTTGAGAAGGGTATGGACATGAAGTTCAGTATTGATGATTTGATAGCCAGCGAGAACGGCACGGCTGAGTGGGATGGAGTGAGGAATTATCAGGCGAGGAATCTTATGAGGGAGATGAAGGTTGGGGATAGAGGATTTTTCTACCACTCCAACTGCAAACCCCCTGGGATTGTGGGTAGTAGCTGCGTGCCAGTCGGTGGATGAGCATGTGATGGTGGCAGGTATTGTTGAGGTGGTCAGAGAAGCTTATCCCGGATGATACCCAGTTCGATCCTAAGAACCCGCATTTTGATCCAAGAAGCAGCGAGGAGAATCCTAAGTGGGACATGGTTGATGTCAAGTGAGTGAGCGAGGATCCGATCGGAACGGATGGAGTATCCGAATCCTGTCGAGTTTGCAGGTTCATACGGAAGCTCGGCAGGAAGATATCACTCGATGAGCTGAAAGATTATCGCGAGAAGGAGGTGGGTTGCTCCCAATGGGTTAGCGGAGGAGGTCTTGCACTGTGCAGTTATCGTCGATGGGGCTCTTCACTACGGCAAGGCTCTCAGTTCAACGTGTCATGCCGGCCGAGTGGGAGTTCATTCTGTCTCTTGAGAAAGTACAGAATAATGAAGCTGCTAGTCAGGCATGAATTCGATCATTTTTTATCGTTTGGTGATGTTTTCGTTGCGTTCGGCTGGTGAGGAGGCGAAGGTACCCTCAGAAAGATCTCAAACGCAACGCCCTAGTTCATCCACCTTGAAGATAGTATCTCCCTCTCATCGAATTCTGACGAGTTGCGGAGCATATTTCGGGATGGTACATTACGGGCAATCTAGAGAGTGCAAAACTGTTCAACACGAGAATTTTTTATCCACGGCGAGTTTTAGCCTCAAACTTCGTTTACACACTCTCCTTCATATGTCATAATGA
The DNA here is from genome assembly GCA_013115135.1 of Perkinsus olseni. Taxonomy (NCBI): domain Eukaryota; phylum Perkinsozoa; order Perkinsida; family Perkinsidae; genus Perkinsus; species Perkinsus olseni. The sequence goes on from JABANP010000575.1 coordinate 27,932, forward strand.
AAACCAGGTCGCGCAAACAAAACTCGGAAAAAATATTTTCACCACCTTTTCGACTCCCCGGCGAGCACGCTATGCCTCCCATCGACATCGTATCTTGCTCTCATGTCCCCAAACTTGTGATACATACAGAAACTAGCGAAACTCCAGGAGTGAAACTCCTTCCTGATATGCTGGAATGGTCTAGTTGGTTATGACGACTGCCTCACACGCAGTAGGTTCCGAGTTCGACTTTCGGTTCCAGTATGCATGATCAATCATCCGGACTCTCTCTCAGGATCTGGGTCGACACTGGGAGTTATTGCCGTTACTACGTTATACCAACTGAACGATCATTCAATCAGCCACTGTGTACTATCAGTACAGAAGAGGTCCTATCGGGATTCGAACCCGAGTCGCTGGATTCAAAGTCCAGAGTGCTAACCACTACACTATAGGACCGTCGAAGCTTCAGAGACTGTGCTGCGCTGGAAGATCTGGCAGCTAATCTCACGGAGCAGTCGCGCCTCACAAGACACCCTCCACGAATTTCCACAGTGAAGCGTATATTGGCATTTCCCGTGACTGCCACTGACGCCCGACAGTGTTCAACCAGTGTTTCCACGATCGAGTTGGAGTTCACGAATGTCGGTCCAGTTTAGTGTTACCCTCCTCGCCGGGTACAGCTTCATGCAACACTCAGAACTCCTATTTTCATATCGTCCCCCACCGTTTCATCCAGCTCATCCCATTCATCAACGAGCACCAAGAAGTTGAAACTCCCAACACAGAAGTAAGGCATGGTACACTGCGCAGTAATAGAAATTTTGGGTTACCTACCGTCACAGTTGACCTGATCGTTTCAGCGGAAGCCTGCGCCGGGGTTCTAAGGGTATTGGGATACCCTCACACTCGGTTCTATAGCGGCCATTCATGCTCTGCAGTTAGGGCTGCATTGAAAATTACAAATCTTCGAGGATCTCAGCTCGACAGGAGCGGGTTGAGTACTGAACCGGGATCGAGAGCGATACTTCAAGACATTGCCGGGAACCATGTCTAGATCATGCCTCTTTGCACCGAGGTTGTCAGATCGTTCGTAGAGATGCTAGTTTGTACTCGACCTGAGACCTGAACTCGGGACTAACGGCGTGTTAGGTAGTCCTTCTCGTCGGACTGTGCTCTATGGCAAGCTCGATTCCCTGGGGAAGGGCACATCTCTGCCGAGTCGAGTGAAACTCCAGGTAACCAGATATGCTGGAATGGTCTAGTTGGTTATGACGACTGCCTCACACGCAGTAGGTCCCGAGTTCGACTCTCGGTTCCAGTATGCATGATCAATCATCCGGACTCTCTCTCAGGATCTGGGTCGACACTGGGAGTTATTGCCGTTACTACGTTATACCAACTGAACGATCATTCAATCAGCCACTGTGTACTATCAGTACAGAAGAGGTCCTATCGGGATTCGAACCCGAGTCGCTGGATTCAAAGTCCAGAGTGCTAACCACTACACTATAGGACCGTCGAAGCTTCAGAGACTGTGCTGCGCTGGAAGATCTGGCAGCTAATCTCACGGAGCAGTCGCGCCTTCCAAGAGGCCACTGGAAATTAAATTTCCACGAATTTTCACAGTGAAGCGTATATTGGCATTTTACGTGACTGCCACTGACGCCCGACAGTGTTCAGCCACCGTCTGCATGATCCAGTTTAGTGTTACCCTTCTCGCCCGGTACAGCTCCATGCAACACCCAAAACCCCCATCGTCCCATTCGACCGGACATGTGTGCGGCCGGCGCGTGTGCTGTGACAGGACAGTGGCGTGCGCATTTTAACAACAGACATGATGCATCTCTCACTCGTGCCGTCTCCGAGTGCTTCCCGATGGGCTGCGGCGAAAGCAAATCAGTAGATCTGAAAAGATCTTTCAGTACATCTCTCCATGCAAAAAATCGCTGCAGCAGCTCTTCCACAACACTTGTTCATTGCAGTTCGTGCCGATAATGCTTCAATTACGAACGGTTTGTGAACCTCGGAACTCGAAGCGAATGCCGAGTAAACTGAGCTTACGTAGCTGAGTTCCTCCGTCCCTCTGCGTTTAATGGTCGCCATTATCCGCCTACCCTCCTTGGTGGGCCTTGCATCAGTAACGGCTCTGCAATCCTCTCAGAGACAGGAGGTAGAGGTTCAGAAACCGAACTAGTCTGAGGCAAAAACAGCTGCCCAGTTTTCGTTATGGGCACCTATTATGAAAGTGCTTGTAGCCGGGTGTATTACAGCCGCTGTTATCGCAGCCACTATGACACCCACGGATTATAGGTGCCGCAGTGGCTATTCTTGGGCCGTGATTGAATCCACATAAAACCGGGGACAGAACTCGAATCAGATCAGCCTTAGCGAGCTCCTATGCTTTTCAGGTCGGATTTTTCAGTCACGTGGACCCCCAAGGAAAAGCTTTGAAGGTGGTTGCTCTGGTGGCGCTGTCGTCTTCGCCTCGGCCCTCAGATTCAAGATACCGATGGCTGTTGCCATTTTGAATATGGTTACGAAGGCGGATGTATGAATCTTTTCTTCCTCCTGAAAGATGGCAAACTCATTCTCAACATACTCGATGAGATCTCACGACTCTCTGTTACCACCAGGTGAGATCCCCCGCCCATCTGTGCCTCCAAAAATCGCATACTCCGTCAGAGCGGCTTCTCTTGCTCCCTCAGAGGGACGCCACTGTGCCTTACATGTGCGATATCACGCGTCCGATTCTCGTTTCCGAGTTATCCACCTCGGGCCCTGGTTTTCTCAGGACCTATATTGACGAAGACAAGGAGGCTTTCGTTTATTCTCTTAACGGGATAAATAGTGCTGAGGGTACCATATCTGAAATGAGGACGAAGTTCGCCACCTTCGATCCTTTCACCAATTTGAGGGAAACTATAGCGAGTTATCTTATGGAGCCCACAGGGCGCTGCAAAGACCTACTTAAGGAGATCCTGAGCAACCCTCCGACCGGCTTTGGCTCTGGAGTGGAAGCCTTTAAGAATTTCATGGCGCACAAGAGCGAGAGCGCGATTCGGGAGATCAAGGAATGGAACCGAAGGAAAGCCCATAGTTGATTTATCATGTTGTCATGTGATTTAACGCTCTGCTGCTGTTGACACACACTGTTGCTACAGTGTTGTACGAGTTATGTGCGGGAGGTGTCAACTACATGGATCATCTGTCAAATTCTGACACTCGGAGACCCTCCGGTGGAGTGGATTTTCCCCGGGGAAGCGAGAAATATGCGATACCTGAGAAATGGCTTCTCTTATATGCAAAAGGCAATCTCCTTCGATACGGGTTGCACTTGATCGTTTATCAATGGTCGACGCTCGAACCTGCATCTTGAACACTTCACGACCGATCGCCCAAAAAGTTCTACATCGGCAACCCAGAGTGAACGTACGATTCGTGATACACAGTATGCTATTCTAGCACACTTACCAGTCACTAGCAGGTCTATAACGGTGATCACCCTCAGGGGCAGAAACTGATAGAGGTAATAGACAACTGCAGCAGAGTACTCTAGTTCGACTGGAACACTACTGTAAAGCGGATCAACTTCTCAGGGGGGAATGAGTTTCTGCGGACCCGAGTCAAACTTGAGAACACCGGAGAGCTAGAATGGTCTAGTTGGTTATGACGACTG
>JABANP010000576.1:0-31552 GCA_013115135.1 Perkinsus olseni
GGCGGGCTTAACGTGACCGGGCGCCCCTTGGTTACTTAAGCGCGCCCCGAAATTTCTCGCTGCGCCCCCTAAATTGCTGCGAGTGCCCTTAAATTACTGAATTGCCCCTAACTTTGCTGACTGGTGCCCCATCCGCCCCGAGCTAAACTTCAGTCCTGAGTTGCAGCGCCTATAGCCCTCAGGGACCTTGGAACACCATCCATTGTGATATCACGCTTTATGAATGCACGCGTGGCCATAACACTGCCGCAACCCTAGCGCAACTTATCCGCAGTTGGATCTGATGCTCATGGAATATCTGCGGGCTGACCGAATTGACTGTTCATTATTCATGGCTACATGACTGTCCCCTTCTGTAACAGAAGTTCTGATCAGCAGGGTTGCCCTCGATTTCTGCAATGGATGTACGAGACTTCAGAATTCCAAGAGAGATTGAATCCCGACCACGGAAAGTACGGCTAGAGAAGAAGCCACAGGATGAGCTGAGGTATGCACGGTCCAAGTCGTTTGATCACTAAACAAATACGATGCTTTCCTCAGTTGAGCAATGCTTAATGAGCATCATTGGGATCATGTATTTCGTCATTGCGAAGTGTCGGTTAGGTGGCTACCGCTTTGATGCCCGGCTATGTTGCGGGGAGATGGCTCCTATGGGGGACCCGGGGGATGAGTGATGAGCATCACCGGTGTCTGAAATCTTTAGTGACGTAAGCGGGGGGACGAGGGTCATGTGCAGTAATAGTAACGTGACGTTCGCGACGCGATGGAGGAACTCAGCCGTTAACTCGAGATGGTGGAATACACACTGCACGCCAGGGTCCCCGGTTCGAATCCTAAGCCTTGCGTTTTTTCTGTCACGAAATGATTTTTGTGCATAACTCGCTGGGGCAACCGAAACCTTTTCGAAGTGTTTTACGAATCGTCCTGAGGTGCCGAGACCATGTGAATCCGTTTGATGTACGTCCAGGCCGCATTTACGCTTTGGCTGAAGAGAGAAAATTTGTACGCGCGCACACTCGAGGTGCCGCATCCAATTGTGAATACCATCCTGCTTCCCTCGCTCTGCATCGCAGAGTCCGCTATGAGCTCTGTTGTTTTCTCGTCTCTTTGACATCTTCCCGCATCCTATATTTCGCTCTGGTGTTGATTGTGTTCGAGCCTCGAACTTCGAGGTGATTAACCATCGGATCCACGCTGTGAGTTTTCAGATACGGAATTCCAATAACAAACGGGAGCAGTTTTCATTGGCAGAATGGGAATAGAATTTGATTGACAGTATCGTCGAATCTTGCTGGCGAACCGCTGCTTTTTCGCAAGGTAAGGTGACCCAGGTTCGAACCCTGGGGGTGTCGTTTTTTGGCGCACTTATTTTCGTTAATTTTTCCTGCAGGAGTCGAGAGGAAATCATGAATGCGAATTCTTCTATGACCTCGAAAATCTATTGCACCAGTCCCGTGTGTTTGGGTTTTGCTGCGAATGTGCACTCGCACGCACACTCATGCACGCGTGCACACACAGTAAGTTACTAAACGCAAGAAGGTGGGTGGTGAAATGATTCGTTAATTATGTTGGGTTCTGTCACAGCAGCCCCGTTACTGCAGACCCCGAGCCGAGAGCGTTCAGCGGCTCACGAAGCGCCATTCGCCGCGTCCGAGGCTTTGGTAGTCAGGACGGCGCTTCGAACGGAGACGCTCCCTGATTGCCGGTGATGAATTCTCCGCAGCTTGGTGGTCACTCGAAGGTGAGTTACCACTGGCGGCCTGAGCCCCGCTTGAGCCTGAAGATCATTCCTCACTTCCGCGTTATGTTTTTCTCACTTTCAGATCCTCGTTGGGGCATGAGATCTTGGGGTGGAGCCGACGGGTACTCTCCGTTATGCCTCGAATCACCTGGAAACGCCGGAGACTCCGTGAGAGGCATCGGGTGCGACTCGCCGGGTGGAGCTGATGTAAGCATTCCGACCGCGTCATCAGCAGTAGAGCCTCGGATGAAAGCGTCGCCTTCCTACTATTTCAGCTGATGCCTTACCATCTCCCTGAAGGTTTATTTCCTGAGCTGAACTCCCGTGTGCCAGTATCGCATTGACGTTCGAGAAGTCTAGCTTCTTCGCGCCGAGGGGAAGGCGTAGGGTACGATTGGCGAGGCCGGCTGCATATCTCACCACTAGCCGGCTCCTGGACCTGTAAGCTTCGTCTATTTGCAGCGCGGTTGTGTCAGTGTACCTGAAATGTAGGTCGGTTGCTCTACTTCAAGAAAGGGCGATTCGACTGTACTTTGGCCTTCCCCGGCTCCGAGGAGCGAACGGCAGTAAATCTACCATCTGGTGGATTCCAAGGCGGCCATCCAGTAGCAATTTAACTCCCAGACAATGTACGCAGGCTTCCTGCTTTTGCTTCTTGTTTTCTTTTGATTTATAACAGGTACACCAGAGCCTCTGGCCGTTGCCGCCAGTGTCGACTATGACTAGGTTCTCAATTGCGTCACGAAAATACGCCCATCCTTGCCAAGGCGGTGCTGCGTGCCCCATATAACGGAGCAGGTAGTGCGCGGCGAGGTTGTTGAGGGACCTATCATCATCGCCCACTTCCCGAATGAGCTCCTCAGTTGGTATCACGAAGTATCGTGACATCTCATCAGTGAATATCATCTGAGTCTTGGCAGCCCACTCTGCAGCGTTCGTAGCTTGACTCAATGTGACACGATCTAGACAAGTTTCCCCCTGCCATGCGTAATCTTCGACTGTTTTCATCAATTGCACCACGAGCGTATTGAAGGTGCACCCTTCTTCTATACGACCTGATGAGGGGATCACACTAATGCGTTTGTGGACGACTAAATACTATCAGAGTATTACTAATAGTCATCTACCACGTACCCTTTCTATCGAGTTAGCTGAATGGACAAACGTATAATGACTACTGCGCTCGATGAATTGATCGTTGAAACTGTATAATGACTACTGCGCTCGTCACATGTGTACTCTACTGCTAAGTATGGAATTTTCAATGCCTCCTCCCATCCACGTACCTTCTTTTACACTTGAATTGATTCCCTCTACCGCACAGCTGTGCCGCGGTATGAAGCCGGGAATTGCATGACATCCAACGTACCACGTACCGGCTTGTCTCACCCATGTTGATTCGAACGACTTCCAGAGTAAGGGATATGCAGTGGACCATTTCGATTTCAACAGCTTGACGCCGTCTTCGAAGAGATCGTCGCTGCCACAGCAGTGGAGGGCCTTCAAATCGCGGTAAAAATCTCCTCGTTTCTCTTGTGCTGCTTTGACCGATCCCTCTGTAGTTTTGTTTATATGAGAGGGCAACCACCCACGCACGGCTCGCAGCATATGTACCCAGCAGTACAGTCTAGTGCGCTCCTTGAAAGAGGCTCGGTCCCAGCGGAGATTCGGCTCTAGCCCGGTGGGACTGAGTTCCCCGAATACCTGAAGTAATGCACTGTGCTTGTCATGTTGCCACCGCGATGACAGCCCTACTATGAGTACTAGCCCTACTACTACTACTACTACTACACTCCCTATGAGTACTAGCCCTACTACTACTACACTCCCTATGAGTACTAGCCCTACTACTACTACTACACTCCCTATGAGTACTAGCCCTACTACTACTACACTCCCTATGAGTACTAGCCCTACTACTACTACACTCCCTATGAGTACTAGCCCTACTACTACTACTACTACTACACTCCCTATGAGTACTAGCCCTACCACTACTACACTCCCTATGAGTACTAGCCCTACTACTACTACTACACTCCCTATGAGTACTAGCCCTACTACTACTACACTCCCTATGAGTACTAGCCCTACTACTACTACTACTACACTCCCCTATGAGTCCTAGCCCTACTACCTGAGTACTAGCCCTACTACTACTACTACTACACTCCCTATGAGTACTAGCCCTACTACTACTACACTCCCTATGAGTACTAGCCCTACTACTACTACTACACTCCCTATGAGTCCTAGCCCTACTACCACTACATACTACTACTACTACTACTACTACTACTACTACTACTACTACTAGTACTACACTCCCTATGAGTACTAGCCCTACTACTACTACTACTACTACTACTACTACTACTACTACACTCCCTATGAGTACTAGCCCTACTACTACTACACTCCCTATGAGTCCTAGCCCTACTACCACTACATACTACTACCACTACACTCCCTATGAGTACTAGCCCTACTACTACTACTACACTCCCTATGAGTACTAGCCCTACTACTACTACTACACTCCCTATGAGTACTAGCCCTACTACTACTACTACCACTACATACTACTACACTCCCTATGAGTACTAGCCCTACTACTACTACTACACTCCCTATGAGTACTAGCCCTACTACCACTACTACTACTACACTCCCTATGAGTCCTAGCCCTACTACCACTACATACTACTACACTCCCTATGAGTCCTAGCCCTACTACCACTACACTCCCTATGAGTACTAGCCCTACTACTACTACACTCCCTATGAGTACTAGCCCTACTACTACACTCCCTATGAGTACTAGCCCTACTACTACTACACTCCCTATGAGTCCTAGCCCTACTACCACTACATACTACTACTACTACTCTCAAGTTAGTTGGCTTCCCCATTGTAACAATGACCGGGGGGAATCAAACCCCCACCCCCAGGGGCACTCCTGCCTCTGGGTCGTCCATGCTGTCCCCTACTCTTCTTCCTGACGAGGCGTCACCTTCCGACTCCGGCACCAGGGAGGCTGGCCGTCACAAGAAGAAGAGCAAGGAAAAGAGCAAGGATGCGGTGTCTGGGCTACACGAAGAATTGGAGGAGAAGCTTAGGTCTGTAGACCTGGAAGCGGAGGACGCTTTCAAAGACGTAATTGGGATATACACAAGCGCGCTGTACGAGGGCAGATACTACAAGACAAGTATCTCGTTCTTAAAGAACGTGGGACTGTACATGGCGCAGCTGTTCGCCTTTAAATCCGAGGAAGTGGCGAACGAGCGGGCTCAGAGAATTAAGCTGCTACAGGAGCTTGCGGAGAGCAAAGCGCAGAGGGAGAGAGAGAGGAACGCGGTCGGTAGTGTTGCTGAAGAGCATGGACATGCCGATCAGGCGTGCGGCAGTGGAGGAAGGGAGCTCGGTGTGCGTCGTGGCACCGGCAACAGGCCGGAGAGGGTAGCATCGGGGCATACTGCTGGTATGGTACCCAACCCACCGCGCGCTGCATCGGCGGGTCGGCAGAGAGGGAACTCGCAGCGAGGAGGTAGTGACGGAAGGCTAGTTCTCGCTGGTGGGGCACCAAGGAGGGCGCCCGGACAACCCAGTCAGAGAAGGGCCGAGTCGAGGGCAGTGAATCGCGAAGCGTCGCAGGGAGAGGAAGCTGGATGGACACAAGTGGGTCGAAATAACCGGAGCAGACAGAGGAAGCGCTCAGGCGCTTCTCAGAGGGGCAACCCTAAACATCTGCTGGTCACCACCCTTTCCAGCAGGCTTCAGGGGGTGCCAGAGGGGAGAAGGTGGCCGAACCTCAGCAACGAGGATTATGATACCTGCCTAAAGAAGATGCAGGAAGCGGCTCTCATGGAGGAAGGAGCACAGTGGAGGATCCTTGGGATGTGGAGAACCTCGTTTGGGCTGGCCATCGAGCTAGGGGATCGCGGGACTCTTCAAGACATTCTTAGGGCCCCACCACCAGGGCTGTCGGTAAAGGAGCTGGCCCAAAAGTCATGCGAGCTCTCCATCTCGGACATTCCGCTCGCTCTCGCCAATGAGCAAGGCTTGAGGAGGGAGATCGTTAGAAGGAATGGGATTCCAGAGGATGTCCCATGGGAAATCGTGAAAATATGCACGAAGAAAGATGCGCAAGGGGAGCCGAGCAGCGCCACGGCCATCGTCAAAATGGAAGAAGCGGTGGCCAATAGGTTCCTGGGGAAGGGAGGTAGGAAGGACGCCCTGTACATCGGGGCCACCAGGGTGAGGGTGAGACCCCATCACTACACCAGGGTGTGCTTCGTCTGTGCTGGAAGGCACCCAGAGAGTGAGGGTTGTGGGGACAGACCAGAGAGATGCGCTTGGTGTGGCCAGGTTGGGCATCAACAGAGGGACTGCACACTGAGGAACCTGCCGGCTTCGCAGAGGACCTGTGGGCACTGCGAATGCAAAGGGCATGGCTCCATGGAGTACATGAAATGTGACGCGGCAAGAGCTCTTCGTGAGGCCGGCGCGCCGGCGAACGAACCTGAGCAACCGGGCAGGGTACCAGGGATCAATGTCCGAGCCTGATTCAGGCAAGGGTAGGCAGGTGGCCCGCAAGGGCCAGGCGAGCAGGGCTTTTCGAGGAGGATGATGAGGGTGGGCTGCATAAACATAATGAGGTCGCCAGGAGTCCTGGCAATCGCCGTGGAGGAGTTCCAGAGAGCCGGCGTGTTAGCGGTGCTTATACAGGAACCGCCGGCCGGGACTCCAGTGCGGTGCGGGGCCTACGACATAGTGAGAGATCTCAACGCCAGAAGGCCGCGGTCGGCTTTACTGATTGCACAGGGAGTCCCCTACAAGGTTGACACAGCAGCGGAGGACTACGTCACAGTGGAGGTTAGACCACCGGGTTGGGGACGATGGATTAAGCTCACATCCCTTTACTTGGGAAGGGACAAGGCACTCGAACAGGTACTGGGCAGAGTGAAAGGCGGGCCCTGGTCACTAGTGGGAGGGGATCTTAACGCTCAGTCCTGCAGCTGGTGCTCCAGGGCGCCGAGCAGACAGCACCAGAACCAGTACGACAGAGAGTCCTGGAGAAGGGGCGCCGAGATAGACAGGTGGGCTGACTCGGAGAACCTGAGATGTGTGAACGTCAACGTGGGTCGGGACACCTTCCGCAATACTAGATGGGGCTCCGCCATAGATGGCATCTTCTTGGGGGAAGGCCTCGCGGAATGCTGCGCAAAAGGGGCGGATGTCATGGACCTGGCCGTTCCCAGCGACCATGAAGCCCTTGGGCTCAGTCTCGCGCCACCAGGGGACGAAAGGGGAGACGGGCAGGAGGCGGGCACGGTGAAAGGAAGGCGAAACCCGAAGAGAACGAACTGGGAGAAGTTCATAGAGCACATAGACAAGTGCATCTCGGGAACGGAGATAAGGGACGCGGAGGAGTTGGAAAGAAGGGCAGGACAGCTACAGAGGCGTCTAAAGGACGCGGTGCGCTTATCCACTCGAAGAAAGACGGCTGGGCGCCCGGGTTCCAAGAACTGGTGGAATGAAGACCTGGAAAAGCTGAGGCGGACATATCAGAGGGAGAGAGGCAAGGCACGCAAGAACCCCGGGGTGCCAGCCTTGGCAGAGGCCGAAGTAGAAGCAAGAAGGGCCCTGCTCAAGGGAATTAAGCAACGCAAACGGGATGCAGCAAGGAAGGCCATAGAGGCCATGGATGAGGGAGCGGTAAAAAGGTGGGCGAAGCCTAGGGCGCTACAGGAATGGTTCGATGCCGAGCAGGCCATGGACTACTTCGTGGGTCCAGCAACAGCGGGTGTTGACAGAAGGGAAGGATCTGCGAATCACCACGGGGAGGAGGCGAACCATGGACCAACCTTCGAGATGGAGATGGAGACTTTCCGCCGCCTACTGGCTGCCACGCCAAGAGGGCGGGCCCCGGGAGATGATGAATGTGCATACGAACATGTTCGATACGCTGCGGAGAACTCCAGCAATTTTCGTGGGGAAATCTGGGAGGTGATGAAGGCATCCGTGCAACTAGGGGTCTTTCCCCGAGCCTTCAAACCTGTACGACTCGTGTTGATACCCAAACCCTCCAAAGGAGTGGACCCGGGGAACGGCCAAGCAGAGAGCCCGTGGAAGAGATGGCGTCCGATATCGCTGCTCAGGGTTTTGGGCAAGGTTCTGGAGAAGGTGATACTGTGGCACTGGCGCACTCAGGAGGTGCCGGACGGGGTGCACGGATACGTGCCAGGCCGTTCGACGGTCACCGGAATCAAAGCGATGAGGGACTGGATAGAGGAAGGGCCGAAGCGATGCCGCCAAGGCTTTACAGGCATGCTATTGGAAGACGTCACGGGAGTTTTCGACCACCGCCGCTGGCAGAATGTTGAAGCAGCGGTGGCCACGCGCGTTGGGGCTCAATGGACTCAGTTGGTTACATCCTTCCTACAGGGAAGGGTTGTCACCCCTGGCGAACAGCAGCGGAGAGCACGCCACTCGCCTGAGGACGAAAGGGGTGAGCTAGGGGTCGGGGCTATCGCCAAGATTGTTCGTGCTGGATTCGTGTGGGATGGTAGACGAGATCAAGAAGGCCCATCAGGAAGACGAGAATAACCCAGATGCTCCGAAGTACGACATCAACGTCATCATGTATGCAGACGACTTGTGCGTCGGGGTCAAAAGCGGCAGCATCGAGGGACTGGTGTATGGCATTACGAGGGCAAGGCAGGCTGCGAAGGCATGGGCGGAAAGAGAAGGTTTCAGCCTGGCGGAGGCCAAGGAAGAGCTCTGGGTGGGCGGAGGGGACCTCACGAGAGCCCTTATCGGCGATCGATTGCCCGAACTGCGAGGCAAGATTAAGGAGGAGGTTAAATGGCTAGGGCTGACCATGAGGAGCTCGCCGAAAGGGGGGATCTGTTTCAGGAGACAGGCCGAAAGGTCACTAGAGGAAGCTGGTAAGGCGCTGAAGAGGTACACACCGCTCTGTCGGCGGCAGTTCGGCTTGTCCGAGGCTGTGCTGGAGGGGCTCTGGCACAGGGTGATTATCCCGAAAGCCTGCTATGGAGCAGAACTATGGGGGCATCAGGCACGGTACGCCTGGTACACGAAGAAGGCAGAAAGCCTCAGGCATGCAGCGGGCAGACTGATGTGGCGGGCGCTCGGTTCAACGCCGGGAATACTGATGGCACGGGTGATGGAGTGGAAGAGGGTGGATCACGCGGTGGTGGAGAGACTCGCAAAGGCGACCCTGTACAAAAGGCGGTGGCGACTGGAAGACAAGGATGCTAAATGGCTCTCGCAGTATGCGGGCGACGTGCTCAGGAACCAACAGCCGGACAGGGAGCAGGTGGCACCAGAGGGCAGGGTTCTTGAGATAGACGGAGGAGGCAGCCCGATGCCAGAGGAGGGATGCGTGCAGTACTACACGGACGGGAGCCGTAAGGAGTGCACCAAGGGCCGGCCAAGGGGCGGACGCATTGCGACATGCGCCCGAGTAGGATGCGGGGTGGCAGAGATTGGACCGCAGGGAGAGTTGGCGTGGGCAGGTTCCCATAGACTGCCGGACTGGTGTACCGTCCATCAAAGCGAGTTGAAGGGGATTGAAAGAGCCTGCATCAGGGCGGAGACAACGCTGCCAAAGGTGAGGGAAGGAAAGATAAGGAAGGTGGATATCTGTGTGGACAACATATCGGCCCTACGTGCAGCGGGCGGGCACATACAGCTGTTGGGGAGGACAGGGGCCAGCGCGCGAGCGGCGGTCATACGGTTGACGGAGAAACTCGAGGAGGCTGGTGGGGAGCTCAGACTCAAGTGGGTTAAATCCCACGTTGGGCATCGGCACAATGCCGTTGCCGACCTGCTGGCAGCGGACGGAGCGCACAGAGGAAGACTGCTGACAGTACCAGTCCCGTGGGTGCACACAAGGGAGCAGATACAAAGGAGGTACGCGTCGAGAGGAGACAAGGACTGGGCAAGGAAGAGTAGTGGTCTGAGGGCTAGCTGGGCGGGCGTCAACCTTGGACCGAGGCAGCGGAGGGTGATTAAGGCAGCGCATCTCTCGCCGATTGACAGGCGGAGACTCATGGAGGTTATCAGCGGCCATTCGGTCACCAGAAGGCACTGGTGCAAGATAGATCGGAATTTGGGTCCTGAGTGCCGGTTCTGTGGGGCGGAGATAGAGGATGAGAGGCACATCATCTTCGAATGCAGGCGCTTCGCGTTGGAGAGAATCAGGCTGAAGCGCAGGCTCGGCTGGAGAAGCCTGCCATATCACATAGGGAACTTCCTATATTCACCCTCGAGGCTGCGGGTGCTGATGGGCTTCTTGAGGAGGGTCTGGCCGGCCTTGGAGGGGCAAGATGCGGCTGCAACTCCAGCAGCAGCCAGGGGAGACTCCATGCATTGATGGTGTTTAAAAAAAAAAAAAAAAAGAAAAAAAAAAAAAAAGAAAAAAAAAAAAAGAAAAAAAAATCCTGTATCATTTTGCATTATTTGCCTGTACAATTCTTCTATTTCTTGTACCGTTTTTCCCTCTCTACATTTAATTAACTACCTCGGTACAGCCCCAGCCGGAAGGGGGCTCACCAGGGGGACGAGCCATCTACAGGCCCTGACGCCTGTGTGCCGCCAAGGCCGTATACTGCGCTCAGCGCGGTCGGCATAAGGGCACCCAACAACAACAACAACAACAACTACTACTACTACTACTACACTCCCTATGAGTACTAGCCCTACTACTACTACACTCCCTATGAGTCCTAGCCCTACTACCACTACATACTACTACCACTACACTCCCTATGAGTACTAGCCCTACTACTACTACTACACTCCCTATGAGTACTAGCCCTACTACCACTACACTCCCTATGAGTACTAGCCCTACTACCACTACACTCCCTATGAGTCCTAGCCCTACTACCACTGCATACTACTACACTCCCTATGAGTACTAGCCCTACTACTACTACTACTACTACTGCACTCCCTATGAGGCATCTTCCCACCGTTACCAGATATTACCTCGCGGTACGCATTGCTGAAGGCATCTGCTTTATCCGCGACTAGGATAGTCGGATCGAAGCAGCAGCCCACCAGCTCAGCGTGGCGTTTGATGCTGCTGAAGACAAGTGCTATGGAACGGTGAGTCTCGTCACTGGTGATAGCGAACACGATGGGATGGAAACGACCACCTTCGTCGAGCCCTCCGACGATGAGCAGAGGTAAACCTAGCCAGCTAGGGGCGGCCGTGTAATCACATGTGATTACTTTGTACTTCGTGTTCTCTCTCAGCAGCCTCATACACGAGAACACGAAGTAGTACGACTTGCCCGGGATGATCTCGTAGTCCGGGCAGAACGCCTTGTTCTCATCCGCGGGAATGTCAGAGTTCGCTTCAGCGAAAGCTCTGATAGAAGCCACAGTGCAGCCGGTCCCTCCCTCTGACTCCTCGAACTGCTGCTTCATGTAAGATCGTGCATTGTAGACCGCCTTCGTAACTTGCGCGCTCGTGACAGTCCCGTTCTCAGGTAGCAACCCGCGTTCTCTTAAGGATCTTGTCGTACCCCGAGGCTTAATGCCATCCTTGAGTTGCTCAAGGACGACCCTCTTTGCTGCCTCCGAAAGGATCGGACCTGACGGCACCGCCGGCTCTGTGCTGTGCATATGCAAATGGTGTGGCGGCTGAGGTAGGAAGACCTCCCACTCGGAGTTCTTGCGTCGGACTTGGGCGGTATATGGACAGCTGTAGCCACGTCTTCTGGCGGCGCCGCACTGATACCTCAATACATAAGTTCCATCTCGCATGGAGTAATTCCCCTTCTTGGTCATCTTCTCCCGGGTCAGAGACGCGAGTGCAGTGACCGCTTCCCCCTCAGATTTATATTTTCTCTTCTCCCCTAGGTACAGTATATCACGCCGAGGAGCTGGAACCGACGGGAGAGGCTGGATCGAAGAGGGTATGCTGCTGATAACCCCTCTAGATTCCGGAGAGCTGCTGTTGATCATTTTGCGGACGGTTGAGATCTCGGCAGCCGATAGAGTCGATGAGGATTCTGATGAGCTTGGTATTGGCATATGGCTTGAAGCGCTCATGATGGGAAAGGCTTTTGCAAACTGCCAGAAATGAGAATGACAAGTGCTGTTATTGCGAGCTCTAGTGCCACGACTACCACTACTAATCTTATTATTGCGAGCTCTAGTGCCACGACTACCACTACTACTGTTATTATTGCGAGCTCTAGTGCCACGACTACCCCTACCACTACTAATCTTATTATTGCGAGCTCTAGTGCCACGACTACCACTACCACTACTACTGTTATTATTGCGAGCTCTAGTGCCACGACTACCACTACTACTGTTATTATTGCGAGCTCTAGTGCCACGACTACCACTACTACTGTTATTATTGCGAGCCCTAGTGCCACGACTACCACTACCACTACTACTGTTATTATTGCAAGCTCTAGTGCCACGACTACCACTACCACTACTACTGTTATTATTGCGAGCTCTAGTGCCACGACTACCCCTACCACTACTACTGTTATTATTGCGAGCTCTAGTGCCACGACTACCCCTACCACTACTACTGTTATTATTGCGAGCTCTAGTGCCACGACTACCACTACTACTGTTATTATTGCGAGCTCTAGTGGCACGACTACCACTACTACTCTTATTATTGCGAGCTCTAGTGCCACGACTACCACTACTCCTGTTATTATTGCGAGCCCTAGTGCCACGACTACCACTACCACTACTAATCTCATTGTTGCGAGCCCTAGTGCCACGACTACCACTACTACTCTTGTTATTGCGAGCCCTAGTGCCACGACTACCACTACCACTACTAATCTCATTGTTGCGAGCCCTAGTGCCACGACTACCACTACTACTGTTATTATTGCGAGCTCTAGTGCCACGACTACCACTACTACTCTTATTATTGCGAGCCCTAGTGCCACGACTACCACTACCACTACTACTGTTATTATTGCGAGCTCTAGTGCCACGACTACCACTACCACTATTGTTATTGCGAGCTCTAGTGCCACGACTACCACTACCACTACTACTCTTATTATTGCGAGCTCTAGTGCCACGACTACCACTACTACTGTTATTATTGCGAGCTCTAGTGCCACGACTACCCCTACCACTACTACTCGTATTATTGCGAGCTCTAGTGCCACGACTACCACTACTACTGTTATTATTGCGAGCTCTAGTGCCACGACTACCCCTACCACTACTACTCTTATTATTGCGAGCTCTAGTGCCACGACTACCACTACTACTGTTATTATTGCGAGCTCTAGTGCCACGACTACCCCTACCACTACTACTCTTATTATTGCGAGCTCTAGTGCCACGACTACCCCTACCACTGTTATTATTATTGCGAGCTCTAGTGCCACGACCACCACTACCACTACTATTATTATTATTGCGAGCTCTAGTGCCGCTACCACCATTGCTGCTCTCCGGCCACCCGTGATGACTCTGTGGCAGATTCAAATTTCACAAACACAAAACTAGAATAGCAGCGGCCCATGAATTACTAATTACTGACATTGGCGATGTAAGTAGTATCCACTCTTACGTATCCTTCGGACTCCAAGGATTACTCGACTCCCGTGCCCCGCTTGTTCTCGGCTTTCTCTTGCCCGATGTGCACCTGAATCAGGAACTTGACTCCTAGTTGCATCACTTTCTTTATCAGGTGTTGGATCGATCGCTGATCTCGAGCACCTCAGAGACAACTTTCCGAGAACCCACATGCGTCAGCGCGCTGCAGGTCGCAGGATCCCGTTAGAATCGATTCCGAGGTGAGCGGGCAATATGTGTTTTCGACAGTCTTGAGATCCCACCACAGAGGCATGCAGTGGTGCATGATTCCACGCTTCAGCATTGACTCCCGTGCGTCCGAACTCACTTGCGAAGCTGCTCCTAGGAAATTTACTTCTCTTCTTCAGTTATCCAGGTATGCTCCATATCAGATGTGGAGTACTCCAGCCTAGTCCTATTGCTACGGGTCTTGGCCGTGCGGCCGCAGTCTTCAGCTCCAGTGTGATGACTTCAATTGCTCCTATCCCAACTAACATGACTCCTAAACCCAGCACTTTCTCCTCCACGTTCATGTGGGCCTTCGGCATTCACAAATAACACAAGGCAAGGAGGTAAGACAAGGGCGACGGACTATTATTCACTAATTACTGACATCGGTAGTGCAGGTGTTATCGGCTAACGGATGTAGCAGATCTGAAGTGACTCGTGGCAGCTCGATGTAGTAATTCACTGCCAGTGACTACATATTGTGCGACATACTAGTATTATCGCATGCTGTGTATCATCAGGTGAGGTCCACAACCACCGGTTCCCCTCCGTCCTGTCCGGTCTGTTGTTTCCACCAATCTCTGAGCCCTTCTACGCATAGATGTTCTCCCTCGTGGCTCACCTGAGACGGGGGCTAAACCTCCCATGGAAGGTGAGACATTACTTTGACATCTGAATGGTCTCCAACCGTCAACTCCTTCATTTCACATCCCAGCTCCGGATCCTCGTAGGTGCCCGCACGTACCTTTCGCTAACTTACACTAAGTTGGTCACCGCAAGAGGCGGAGTATTCCCAGAAACTCACGGCTTTGAGGATGATCACAGGATGCGTATCAGCGAGCCTCGGATTGACGATACAACGAGTGGCTCTGAGAGGCATACAAGAGTCAGAGGCGTGGTCTTGGGGAGGAGTTGTTGACTGACTTTTCATCCCAAGCAGTGACTCTGGCGAACCCGGTGATACCTGAAAGATCATCGTGGCACGATGACCGTGCGCTCATTTGCTCCCT
The DNA here is from genome assembly GCA_013115135.1 of Perkinsus olseni. Taxonomy (NCBI): domain Eukaryota; phylum Perkinsozoa; order Perkinsida; family Perkinsidae; genus Perkinsus; species Perkinsus olseni. The sequence continues at coordinate 14,587 of JABANP010000576.1, forward strand.
ACTCCGAATCTTCGGTTCAGCCATGTTCATGTCGTACCAGTGGCATTAAGGCAATATCATAATATGTGAGACAGGGATGCTCAACGGTCGCTTGGTCTTACGCGAGACTGAAACGGTTCTTGCGCGCATGCGTCACGCGTGCTGTCTGCTAATCAGGACAGAAGAGTTCTAGTAATATTGCCTCTTGTTTTCTCTGTTTGCATCCTAATGTACCTCATCATGTTGTGTTCGGAGAGCAAGAGAGGGCCGTTAAAGCATTCTCACAATGGGCAATGGCATCCATCACATTTCGAGACGCTTGCACGTTTGCACGCGTGCACATGGCGTGTCGTTAGGAGCTTATCGAGTCGGTGATATCGACGAGCCGATAGTTGCAAGGTTCACTGTGACCACAAGGGCCCCTTTGTAACAACGACCGCTCATGTGGCCAGGACGACCGCCTCTGTGACTATTCTGTCCGTTCATAGTGGAGAGTCTCCACTGGAGACATACAAGAGTCTTGTAAAAAGACTGACAAAGTGAAGTGGTCAGTATTAGCTGGTTGTCGACGCTCTACCATTTCCCGAGTTTGAGGTGTTGAGCGCAGTAATTGAAAATATTGAGCAAGGTCACCCGGTCACCTGGCTCGGCGGCGTTCATCTATTATTCGCATTATTATTTATTCGCAAGTGTCACCTGGAAAAGGTATCATGAGTATCCGTTATCCGGTGGCCCACAACTGGCCCACTAAAACGCGATTCATGCTTGTCATGGATTATTCCACACCACGCCGTACTACTGATTTACACTGTTACTATTGATCACTATGCGGTTGTAATGTTGTGTTACCTTGACGTGTCGTCGTTAATTCTAGCATTTCAGCTTGCTTGCGTGGGCTCTTTGGAGGTTGCCAATTGACCACGATTGGCATTTGGCACGACGGTGGCGAGTTTGATTGACCCAACTCTCAAACGCAAGGTGGACATTATTGAATTGAATTCTCGGGATGTAATGCATCAGCTTTCCTCCAGATTGCGTTTTTGAGCAATTCCCGTGAGTAGTAAGGTCACCACGAATCACTGAAATGAAAGTACATCCCCAAGCGATATGAACTTACAGAGCGCACATTCTTCGCTTCAGCGAGGCGGCGAGAGAACTCGATGTAGTGTGGTTCAATGGATTTTCTCCACCTTGTTCGCATGCTCTGGAATGTATGTGGACGCGCTATGCCTAAGAAGATGACACGAACGATATAAGAGGTTTACAAGCATGGGAATCCGGCTTTTCACCCTGCTGCTCGGCTTTTTGCCAGATCTTGTAACCTCTGACTCGAACCTGCTTCCCGCAGCGCACAGCGGCAGCGGCCTCCGACGCTACGAAGCGGAATATGCCCATGTCGTCTTCCTCGGTGAAAGGGTGGCCAGTCATGTGGAATATCGAAAGCCCTTACCATGTCGACCACCACTACTGTGAACTTCCCTACGACGACCACCACTACAACGAAGTGCCCTACGACGACCACCACTACTGTGAACTACCCTACAACGACCACCACTACAACGAAGTGCCCTATGACAATCACCGCTACTGTGAACTTCCCTACGACGACCACCACTACCACGAAGTGCGCTACGACGACCACCGCTACTATGAACTACCCTACGACGACCACCACTACTGTGAACTTCCCCACGACGACCACCACTACAACGAAGTGCCCTACGACGACCACCACTACAACGAAGTGCCCTACGACGACCACCACTACAACGAAGTGCGCTACGACGACCACCGCTACTATGAACTACCCTACGACGACCACCACTACTGTGAACTTCCCCACGACGACCACCACTACAACGAAGTGCCCTACGACGACCACCACTACAACGAAGTGCCCTACGACGACCACCACTACAACGAAGTGCGCTACGACGACCACCGCTACTATGAACTACCCTACGACGACCACCACTACTGTGAACTTCCCCACGACGACCACCACTACAACGAAGTGCCCTACGACGACCACCACTACAACGAAGTGCCCTACGACGACCACCACTACAACGAAGTGCTCTACGACGACCACCACTACTGTGAACTGCCCTACGACGACCACCACTACAACGAAGTGCCCTACGCTGACCACCACTACTGTGAACTGCCCTACGACGACCACCACTGAAACGAAGTGCCCTACGACGACCACCACTACTGTGAACTGTCCTACGACGACCACCACTACAACGAAGCGCCCTACGACGACCACCACTACTGTGAACTGCCCTACGACGACCACCACTACAACGAAGTGTCCTACGACGACCACCACTACAACGGCATTTACAAACAACACAAGGTAAGGAGGTAAGACAAGGGCGACGGACTATTATTCACTAATTACTGACATCGGTAGTGCAGGTGTTATCGGCTAACGGATGTAGCAGATCTGAAGTGACTCGTGGCAGCTCGATGTAGTAATTCACTGCCAGTGACTACATATTGTGCGACATACTAGTATTATCGCATGCTGTGTATCATCAGGTGAGGTCCACAACCACCGGTTCCCCTCCGTCCTGTCCGGTCTGTTGTTTCCACCAATCTCTGAGCCCTTCTACGCATAGATGTTCTCCCTCGTGGCTCACCTGAGACGGGGGCTAAACCTCCCATGGAAGGTGAGACATTACTTTGACATCTGAATGGTCTCCAACCGTCAACTCCTTCATTTCACATCCCAGCTCCGGATCCTCGTAGGTGCCCGCACGTACCTTTCGCTAACTTACACTAAGTTGGTCACCGCAAGAGGCGGAGTATTCCCAGAAACTCACGGCTTTGAGGATGATCACAGGATGCGTATCAGCGAGCCTCGGATTGACGATACAACGAGTGGCTCTGAGAGGCATACAAGAGTCAGAGGCGTGGTCTTGGGGAGGAGTTGTTGACTGACTTTTCATCCCAAGCAGTGACTCTGGCGAACCCGGTTTCATCGATTAAGGTGAAAGTCAGTTTCGGCTTTTTGTGTCCCGTCTTCTCGATGTGTACCTGAGTTGAGGATTCACGCCGCGTTATTGATCAGGAAGAGAGCCGGCCGTCGGTCCTCAACAGCTGGAGTCCTGGCCCTCGCTCACTTCCTTAATTTCACTGGAGGACCACAGGATGCCGTAGGTGTCGATTTCGAGATTGGCTTGAGCATTTTGTATGTCGAAAAGACGCCGGAACAGCCCTCCATATAGTCCTATCTCCGTAATGGCAGTGACAAACTCGACACGTTCGCCACAAGGTATACCGAGTCGGTATTACCGACATGCATGTGAATCATATCTTGGATCCGCGATTTCTATACACCCGGTGATACCTGAAAGATCATCGTGGCACGATGACCGTGCGCTCATTTGCTCCCTACTCCGAATCTTCGGTTCAGCCATGTTCATGTCGTACCAGTGGCATTAAGGCAATATCATAATATGTGAGACAGGGATGCTCAACGGTCGCTTGGTCTTACGCGAGACTGAAACGGTTCTTGCGCGCATGCGTCACGCGTGCTGTCTGCTAATCAGGACAGAAGAGTTCTAGTAATATTGCCTCTTGTTTTCTCTGTTTGCATCCTAATGTACCTCATCATGTTGTGTTCGGAGAGCAAGAGAGGGCCGTTAAAGCATTCTCACAATGGGCAATGGCATCCATCACATTTCGAGACGCTTGCACGTTTGCACGCGTGCACATGGCGTGTTGTTAGGACCTTAGCGAGTCGATGATATCGACAAGCCGACGGCTGCAAGGTTCACTGTGACCACAAGGGCCCCTTTGTAACAACGACCGCTTATGTGACCACGACGACCGCCTCTGTGGCCATAAGTTATGGCCCATAACGACCACTTTACACCACCAATAACTCCCTCTGTGCCTGCTACCTCCCTCTGTGCCCACAAGAGGGCGGAATTTACCAATGGTGGATTCACCGCCGGCTGAGCTGCTCTAACACTCGCATGTCCTAACACTGCTATGATATCTTACAGTGAGCTTGTGGCAACCGAGTTGCCAGGGAGACTTTGAGACGTTCGTCTCAGGGGGGATATCCTCGATAGGTTCGGCCTCGCCTGATTAACACCATGTGCAATACGGGTTGATGGCATCAACTTGATGCTTAGTTTGTGCTTCCTGATCTAATGATGTACGGTGTTTTCCTCGTACTTGCTCTGGACAGTCCAGACTGGACTGGACTGGCGCTAGCCGCCGGCTAGTAGCCGGCCAGGCCAGTCACTCGTGAAGACGCAGCTCTATTCAGAAAACTGTATATGGATCCGATTCATTGGATCGGCGTTCCGGGTCCCTTCGGTTTTCGAGGAGGGACCGTCCCTCAGGAATCACGATGATAAGGATTCCTTATTAAGGAAGGCGACGGCTACTACCGCCACTACTCCAACCAATCGCAGCGATTGAATGGCTGGCCATCATCGTGAAGGCAGCCTTTGCGAACAGTTATCCAACCATTATGAAGACGGCTACTACCGCTGGCAGCTCTTACATCATTATGGCGTCGCTGTCGCCGCCACGGACACTATCGCTGTTACCCCCACTGATGTCGTCGGCTACTACTGACGCTTCTCCCGCCGCCATGACCACTACTAATGGTCCACTAGGTCAGCTTCCGACTCAGCTTCGGCGGTTGCTGGTGGAAAAATCCATCATATTAATGCATCGCATTCAGTGCAGACGGATTACCGGTTAACAACTCCGCTTATCACGATATAAAGGATGTCTGTGCAACTCTCCTGACCATTGACGCCTCATTCGTAATCACAAACAGCTTGTGGCAGGCTTCTCCCGAGGGAGATGAGTTTGGCTCGTTAGTGGTGGAGCTCACGTCGTGAGTCGAATAGTGTTGACTATTCTCAACCCGTTTCCGTCCAATGTTGGGGTTCTTGAGTTCTTTTAATTATGTTATCGAAATTTGTTGGAATCATCTCCTGTTTAAGATTCGTGCTTGGCGGCAGCTCTGAAATGGCTGGCTCCAGTTATTCCAGGCGCAAGCATAGCGTGAAACGCCGTCTAACACGGGTGGCGGAGCAGGCAAAATTTACTCTCATTCCGGAGGAATTTGATATCCTGCTGGCGTCGAAGCCCCGCTTATTCATCGAAGTTGCGAAGAGATGGGTGACTCTTATACGCGAAGGCCTTGCGGTCTCGGGCGGGGGACCTCTGGGACTCCGCTTGCGGGCGTGGGAACTCCCGGGAGCTGCAGCAGTAGCGAGGAGTATATCGGAAAAACACTCTCACTGGTTCGATGCACATGGGATGACTTGCCGTGGCGAAAGGCGTGAGCATGGACACTCATCGAGCACATTGATCGACGGAGAACCAGAGTTGCGAACTGTAAGACATTTCAATATAGCCTTAGCAGCGATTTATTGGGTTTTCGGGATTTATCAGGATCACTGAATTCGCGTAGAGAACCGTCAAGCTTTCAGGATGACTCTTCGCGAAGGCTCGCTCCACGCCCGGAACGAGGTCTGATCGGTCGGGCAGTAAACCAAGGTGCTTCAGTCACGGCGGACGATGACGGTGAAGTTACTACACCATCCGCTCATCATTCAGCTTGTACATTTCAGAAGCAGCTGCACTTTCTACATCAGACGAGAATATCGAGGACCCCGTGGCGGTCGAAGATCAACAGGTCAGAGGGGAAGTACCTGTGCAAGGTAAAAAGCTGTTCGCCGGTGTTTCTCTGATCTCGGTAGCGGACCAGCAGTTAAGACTCGCTGAGTCGAACTAGCCTGTTGGTAGGACTCCCGCTCGCTGGAAAGCTCGACGCAGAGGAAAGGCTGAGGAGGGCAGCTGTTGTTCAAAGGACGCTAGACGATCTCCGGAAAGCACAGGTAGGAATTTCACAGAGGCACTGCCACTGGTAGGCTGTGAGGCGCGTCACACTTCTCAGGGGCGGTCAGTAAGAGATCCTAAGGAATCTGCCGAGCGTCAGGTGGATACGGCTCAACAGGTGGGTTAGAAGGACGATGTGAGTAAGCTTGATTACTCATCAACCCATTCTAGGTTTCGGACGCCGCTCCCGGGCTCCAGCTAGACAGGAGTCCACCGAGACTTGAAGCTCACAGCCTGTCTACTAACTTCCCGAAATGCCCGGCTCAGTTGGTTCTCGTCGAAGGACTCTCGGCCACTCATCTAATCATGGCGGAATGTGGGTCTCTGAGCACTGAGGATGGAGTGCACTGGGGAGAGTGGTGGCCGCCATCACACAAATGCTTAGTGGTGGAACGCTCTGAGGATCAATGTAGAGTGATTTTCGAGTGGCGAGGAACACGAACCCACAGAAGCCTATGGGCGTCCGCGTGCAAGAGGTTTGGCGCGCTGGTGAAGCCGGGTGAACGTGTCGATCTGGCTGCAGCCGACTGCAGAGAATTGAGAAGGGTCATGCGAGATGAGACGGCTTCGACGTCTAGGTCTGTGCTACCACTGTGGGGTAGTCGCACCCGCCAAACTGTAATGAGCCTGCCACCTAGTCCCCTAGATCGTATCCATCGGCCTTTCCTAGAAGCTATGGGGCTTCGAGTAGTGCTTCATGAAGTTTGTGGTCGGGTTCTTGTGGCCTCTCGGGTGTTCGAGCAAGGGGAGTGTATCATCTTCTCAAAAATTTCGAAGTACTGGGTTACCAGAGCAGGAGTACCTGAGGAATTTCTCCGCCGTGATCACCCAGAAGACTCCTACTTGCTGATGGTATCAGGCGGCAGTGACCGCCTATCGGTGTACTACAACTCTGCATTTGATTTGGCGGACCCGATCGGCAGCGGAGACTTGTGGTATTTGGTGAATCACTCTGATCGCCCTAACACTCGGATTCTAGGCCTGAGAGATGGCCTCGCTGTGAAGGCAATCAGGGAGATCTCGCGAGGGGAGCCTATCACTTGGCGGTATCCGTTGGAGTACTTCGGCGAAGACGATTTCGTGGTTTCTTTACCGAGAGTTATAAACGTGAGGGATGTTTCATTCTCCTAGTGCGGTCCAATCATTGCCTACTGTATTTGGAGTTGACCATTCCCTCACAGTGGACCACTGTAGACGGGGGGTGCACGTTACTAGATCTGCTCGCTATTTGGGCAAACAAACTCACGCTTCTGCACGTCTTTTTGTTCGACCATGTACGGTTGTGTTTCACGGACGGGTTTTGGATCAGGGCTATACCGTCTGCCGAGGCACGGTCAGCGAGTGTGTGCGTTAGTAGTTAGACTCTTGCCGATGTGCTCAGTTGGAGACTTGCTGCAGCGTTGACATTCAAACTGAATGATTCAGTGCAATCAGGCAGATTATCAATACGCTTTCCTCAGGGGTACCCGGAGATTGCTACGCCGGAGCCGGTTGCTCGAGCCGGTTGCCAGGGGTTGTGCGAGTGGAACGAAAAATCTACACTCGCTCCGGGTCCACTCGAGCGGGCTGGGAGAGAAGTATCGATTGCTGCCGCACAAGTAGCCTTGTATGTCGGCTCCCTGACAGTTGATACGCTTGAATCACTGGACGGAGCCTGAGGATGAGGTAAGCAGGACCATGTGAGCCGTGGGCATGCTCTTCGCTATCGCATCACCAATACTCCAGGCCCAGCAGTGTCGAATCTCGGGCGTTGTCTCTTTCGCGAACATCCTTGCAGCGGAGATGAAGGGATGGCCTAAAAGAAGCGCAGCTGGGCAGTGGCCAGTGCCTACGGATCCCGCATACCTATGGATTCCATAGTATGGAAGTTCATTTATTCTACATGTGCTCCCTCAACTCGATCAATTTTCCCCTGGTCAGCCTGACCAGGTCAGGTACATCTGGGTGCCATACTTTTATCAAGGAAGGAACCGGCACTATGATTTGCAATTAACAGTGAATTCCTGATCGGCATCTTTTATCGGGCCGTATCATCTTAAAGTAGTATTATCGAGTAGTATATGTGCGGGACGGTCAGACGATGCACCTGAGATGATCCGTAGCGAATCATACCGAAATTTTCGGACTACGTTTTCGAGATTTCGGGATTTTACTGAACTGGACGCGCTCGGCGAGCGACGCTCGCATTCTCTCTCCGGACAGGGTAGCCCTCCGGCGTCTCACTGGAAACAGGAGTATACTGTACAACCTGGAAATGTCTCGGTGTTTGCTCGTTAATGGCTCTTTGTACCTCGGTTGTGTCTCCTATGTGACATAGGCTATGTCCGCTCTTGCATACTCGTAGTATGCTGAGCATACTTGTGAGGCTGACGGGTAGGGATCAGAAGGAATTGACTGAAAAGTTTTTGGTAGGTACACACCGCTGTATCTACACTCCGTTGGGCAGTGCATCGCAGGATCGTACCATTGTAGGAATGCTGGTCATCCTGTGTGCGCTCGAAGCCGCCGACTCTGTGAGGTCTGGAAGGTATGGCTCAGTCGAAAATCCACTCAGTCAATAGTTTTTTATGCCGAGACTCGGCAGCCGAGTGGCTCACCCTTCCGATCAAAGTCTAGGAGTCTTCTAGCGTTTTGTGGGTATAATGGAGAGTCGGCATCGCCTTTACTCCGCTGCTTCTCAATTTCCCGTAATCTCACAACGTATTCCTCGTGGATTTGGACCGCTTTTCAAGTAAAGTAAAGTGCCTGCAGGTGATGAAAGTACTCTCCAGATCAGCGCATACTGAGACTGAGACTTACTTTGGCCGACCGCGAGGTTTTGGGCCGTATGTCAGGCTCTCATTCACCTTGAATCCACCGACACAGCCCGGTCCTCCAAGTATTGGAGTGCGATGGCATGGATGCATGGAGGCCGTCCATTGGAGGGGAACGTCCGTTGTAGCACGTAGAGCTGAAGTCCTCTTGACGCTTCACCGTCGTCGGATGTCCAATGGCGGATGTCTGTGCAACTCTCCTGACCTTTGACGCCTCATTCGTAATCACAAACAGCTTGTGGCAGGCTTCTCCCGAGGGAGATGAGTTTGGCTCGTTAGTGGTGGAGCTCACGTCGTGAGTCGAATAGTGTTGACTATTCTCAACCCGTTTCCGTCCAATGTTGGGGTTCTTGAGTTCTTTTAATTATGTTATCGAAATTTGTTGGAATCATCTCCTGTTTAAGATTCGTGCTTGGCGGCAGCTCTGAAATGGCTGGCTCCAGTTATTCCAGGCGCAAGCATAGCGTGAAACGTCGTCTAACACGGGTGGCGGAGCAGGCAAAATTTACTCTCATTCCGGAGGAATTTGATATCCTGCTGGCGTCGAAGCCCCGCTTATTCATCGAAGTTGCGAAGAGATGGGTGACTCTTATACGCGAAGGCCTTGCGGTCTCGGGCGGGGGACCTCTGGGACTCCGCTTGCGGGCGTGGGAACTCCCGGGAGCTGCAGCAGTAGCGAGGAGTATATCGGAAAAACACTCTCACTGGTTCGATGCACATGGGATGACTTGCCGTGGCGAAAGGCGTGAGCATGGACACTCATCGAGCACATTGATCGACGGAGAACCAGAGTTGCGAACTGTAAGACATTTCAATATAGCCTTAGCAGCGATTTATTGGGTTTTCGGGATTTATCAGGATCACTGAATTCGCGTAGAGAACCGTCAAGCTTTCAGGATGACTCTTCGCGAAGGCTCGCTCCACGCCCGGAACGAGGTCTGATCGGTCGGGCAGTAAACCAAGGTGCTTCAGTCACGACGGACGATGACGGTGAAGTTACTACACCACCCGCTCATCATTCAGCTTGTACATTTCAGAAGCAGCTGCACTTTCTACATCAGACGAGAATATCGAGGACCCCGTGGCGGTCGAAGATCAACAGGTCAGAGGGGAAGTACCTGTGCAAGGTAAAAAGCTGTTCGCCGGTGTTTCTCTGATCTCGGTAGCGGACCAGCAGTTAAGACTCGCTGAGTCGAACTAGCCTGTTGGTAGGACTCCCGCTCGCTGGAATGCTCGACGCAGAGGAAAGGCTGAGGAGGGCAGCTGTTAGACTAGTACTCACTTAAGCAGTAGTGCTGCCGTAGTTGTATTACTTCCCCAGGAAACTTTGGAATCCTACCTTGCACGACATTACAGGAATATGAAGGAGGACTACCATGGTTCGGTGGTCGAACGATATTCCTTTTTCTCCCATGCTGTTGTCGAGCCTCTGATAAGCGATGGAGCTCCACACCGCAAGCTCATTGCGGCTTTGCAAGATATTCTGGATCACGAGGGAGAGGAACGTGCTAGAGCTGCTGTCAGAAGAGGGTTTGAGTAGAGACAACAAGAGGAGGCACAAAGCGGTGAGGTGGGTCTTGACCTCGCCTGGAAACCTCAGTTTGCGGTCTCAGATATGCACCGCACTTAACCGCGTCTGTATCCATCTAGACATCTGCCGTCTTTTGCATTTAACATTACCGCGGACAAGCACGGAGCTCAATGAAAAATGCACAATCCAATGGGAAGCTGCGGCTGAAATGTACCATGCAGTAGCTCATGAGTTGGACTCCTTACATCATGTGATAGCGGCACGGAGGATTGCGATGGGGATAAAGAGTAAGTCCAGAATCTCCAACTTATAAGGTCATGCGTGTATGCTGGTATGACAATCGGCATCGCACATCCTCGCTGTTATCTTGGTCAGACTGATGGAGACCTCAAAGCGGCCGAGATCGAGGTCGCACCACATCCAGACATTCCCTTATTACCCTGGGATTTTTGGCGCTGGTTCGTGCTTCCCCGTGCCTTGCGAGAGATCCCTTTCAATGAGCTGCAAGACCGATGCCTGAAGTACCTCGACTTGCATCTTGACAGTGATGACTTCGAGGAACTTCAGTCGAGGGCCCGACTGACCCGGCCTCGGGAGGTAAGCTGCTACGTACATTTCGTGTGAGACTTACAGTGTTCCGTTGAGAATCTTCTTGTACTTCTCTCAGCAAGAGGACCGAAGGTATCTTCTCCTTGAAACACGCCTCAGGGCTGCCGAGCACTCTCGTAAGGCTCAGCACAAGGATGGGTGTGAGCTATCGAAGGTGAGTCAGCAGTCAGTCAGATTTTGGATGTGATCAAGAATACTTTTCAGCCGTCGTCAGCCTCGAGACCCGAAGAAGGGCCAGTGATTCTGCCGGTTCGCGAACTAAGGGATTTTATTACTAGTCCACCTCCGAAACTACGTCGTGGTATGCTGAAAAATAGGTGATGTGGGAGCACCAGAATGTCTGAAAACATGCTTTGGAGACGATCGAAATTCTTACAGATACTTTCCTGAAATTTTCCTGAAATTTCCGGAACTTGCCAAGAAATAGAAAAATGGTTTTAGTGGCAATCAAGGCCAGTTCGGTGGCAGATATTGCTCGAAGTCGGAAGCCCTGGGTGGGAAGAGGGCAAACTGTCATGCGACGCGCAATGGTTTTGCGAGGACATGGAGTGGGCATAGAGTGGACTCCGTTCTGTACTGCATTGGAATATGCAGACTGCCCGCAAGTCATCGCTGCGCTTCAATCCAAAGCACGACGTTCAAGCATTCAAGCGTCTCCAGAATTACCCAAGCGTTCTTTGAGTCTCAAAGTTTGAGGTCAGTTTCTAGTAACACCGCGTTGCAGGAACACTGATACCAATCAACTACACGTTACGATCCGTATCATACGACATTCTAGATACTATAGACATTCCTTTGCGGAGCGATCCAACCGGTTTTTTCATGTGCGTCCACTATGGCCCATAGTCCCTGAGTTCACTCTGTCCGACAGAGTGAGGCTGAGCTACTCAGGGTTGCTCAACCGACAGAGTCTGTCGGTTGAGCCCGGCTCAACAGTAGTATTACTCCTGTAGTAAGCATCATCATGCTTACTTGTGCGTAGGGATGCATGACCTGCCTCCCGTAAGCCAGCTCGAGAGACAAGTGTTCTATGCTGTTATCCCGCTATTCTTCGAAATTTCCCGGAAAAATTTTGCTTCCCGGAAAGATTATCAGATGCCCTGGGGAGCACGAATAGACCATGTCGTATATGCTATCGAGTAATCCGACTCTAGTGCCGCCTGGCCTGGTCAGCCCCCTAGATGTATCACAGAGGTAGTGTATCTCAGGTACCCTGTGATCCCTATTCAAGAAGACATGAAAGAACTACTAGAATATATGAGAAGTACGGAAACCTCTCCAATTGAGAGTACCCATTTGTCCACATTTCCTTAGATAATGTCTTCCTCAGATCAGCCGATGCCGTCAACCGAAATAGAGGGCGCAGCATCCCATGTCGAGCAGGAGCCTTCTATCGCGGCTGAGATCGATGACTCGATATTTGAAACGCCACCCCCACAAAAGTCAGAATATTGGTTCCTGGGACTCCGACGACCATAGCGCGACGGAGATGCGAGCGGGCAAATTTTGCATTCGTAAGTCATGGAGTCTCTGTGGCAGGGAATTTCTCTGAAATAATGCCATCTTGAAGCGTTCGATCCACGCCTTGCGCAAAAGCACCACGCGCCAGTCGTTCCTATTGCAGGATATGAACTTCGGTGACAGACGAAGCAAGAATACCCGTCTCGGACACCATCGAACCCGTACCACAGATTTCACAGTCTCGACTAGAAAGAACTTCTAGACGCGACTCCCATAGATAGGTGGCGCGGGAAGCGATCGTCTCCGGCGCAGGTGAGCCAGCACTAGTGCTATCACGGTTGTAGAGACTTTCTCTGAGGGGCGTCAATCGAGTTGATCGAATCAAGTTGGATCTATCTCTTGCAGGTAGAAAGCACTGTTCTCTGCCAGTGCTTTCAGAGCAATCTCGAACCAGAACATGCCGACGCGACGGATGACTTCGGAGGAGCATTTCCCCGACTCGAATTGTTTCCCCAAGTTCCTAAGTACGAGGACAAACTAATATTCTCGGACTCTGAGGTGGGTCGTTAAACGCATCTGCATATTCATCGGGTCACCCGCGTCAGACGGCCAGTCCGATCACTTATACTTGAGCGAGTCCAATGCCCAGTCGGTCTAGTCTAGCTGATTACCAATTAACATCCGGGGGTGCTGTACGGCTTGGCCTCTCCTCCGAGGCTGACGGCCAGTCCGATCACTTCTACTTGAACAAGTCCAATGTCCAATCTGTCCAGTCTGGCTGATTACCAACTAATATTCAAGGGTGTTGGAGAGTATCATGGTGTCTGCAAGATCACAGCTCCCTGCGGTGCTGGTTGTGCGGGCAAATCTTCATGAGGATTGTTAGGCATCGTTATCGAGCTCTTCAATATCATAAGTAGTGGACACCTCCCCACGCTTCGGCGAGTCTTGATATTCAAAGTAGAAGGATATGCACGCTTCTCATTCGACTCGGGGCTCATTATTGTGTTCGTCAGTCGGAGGTTCAATGATGCTTGCGAGAACCAATAATACCCCGTCGCCAAGGTTGAGTGGTGGAACGCAAGACGGCATGCCTTCGAGACATCGATAACCTACTCAGTTATGAGTGATTACTCCCGAGAACTAATAATACCCCGTCGCCAAGGTTGAGTGGTGAAACGCAAGACGGCATGCCTTCGAGACATCGATAACCCAGTTAGTTGTGAGTGATTACTCCCGAGAACTAATAATACCCCGTCGCCAAGGTTGAGTGGTGGAACGCAAGACGGCATGCCTTCGAGACATCGATAACCTACTTAGTTGTGAGTGATTACTCCCGAGAACTAATAATACCCCGTCGCCAAGGTTGAGTACTGGAACGCAAGACGGCATGCCTTCGAGACATCGATAACCTACTTAGTTGTGAGTGAATGCTTCCGGGAACCAATAATACCCCGTCGCCAAGATTGAGTGGTGGAACGCAAGACGGCATGTCTTCGAGACATCGATAATCTACTTAGTTGTAAGTGAGTGCTTGCGAGAACTAATAATACCCCGTCGCCAATGTTGAGTGGTGAAACGCAAGACGGCATGCCTTCGAGACATCGATAACCTACTTAGTTGTGAGTGAATGCTTCCGAGAACTAATAATACCCCGTCGCCAAGGTTGAGTGGTGGAACGCAAGACGGCATGTCTTCGAGACATCGATAACCTACTTAGTTGTGAGTGAATGCTTCCGAGAACTAATAATACCCCGTCGCCAATGTTGAGCGGTGGAACGCAAGACGGCATGCCCTCGAGACATCGATAACCTACTTAGTTGTGAGTGATTACTCCCGAGAACTAATAATACCCCGTCGCCAAGGTTGAGTGGTGGAACGCAAGACGGCATGCCCTCGAGACATCGATAACCTACTTAGTTGTGAGTGATTACTCCCGAGAACTAATAATACCCCGTCGCCAAGGTTGAGTGGTGGAACGCAAGACGGCATGCCTTCGAGACATCGATAACCTACTTAGTTGTGAGTGATTACTCCCGAGAACTAATAATACCCCGTCGCCAAGGTTGAGTGGTGGAACGCAAGACGGCATGCCCTCGAGACATCGATAACCTACTTAGTTGTGAGTGATTACTCCCGAGAACTAATAATACCCCGTCGCCAAGGTTGAGTGGTGGAAACGCAAGACGGCATGCCTTCGAGACATCGATAACCTACTTAGTTGTGAGTGATTACTCCCGAGAACTAATAACACCCCGTCGCCAAGGTTGAGTGGTGGAACGCAAGACGGCATGCCCTCGAGACATCGATAACCTACTTAGTTGTGAGTGATTACTCCCGAGAACTAATAATACCCCGTCGCCAAGGTTGAGTGGTGGAAACGCAAGACGGCATGCCCTCGAGACATCGATAACCCACTTAGTTGTGAGTGATTACTCCCGAGAACTAATAATACCCCGTCGCCAAGGTTGAGTGGTGGAACGCAAGACGGCATGCCTTCGAGACATCGATAACCTACTTAGTTGTGAGTGATTACTCCCGAGAACTAATAATACCCCGTCGCCAATGTTGAGTGGTGGAACGCAAGACGGCATGTCTTCGAGACATCGATAACCTACTTAGTTGTGAGTGATTACTCCCGAGAACTAATAATACCCCGTCGCCAAGGGTTGAGTGGTGGAACGCAAGACGGCATGTCTTCGAGACATCGATAACCTACTTAGTTGTGAGTGAGTGCTTTCCGAGAACCAATAATACCCCGTCGCCAAGGTTGAGTGGTGGAACGCAAGACGGCATGCCTTCGAGACATCGATAACCTACTTAGTTGTGAGTGATTACTCCCGAGAACTAATAACACCCCGTCGCCAAGGTTGAGTGGTGGAACGCAAGACGGCATGCCCTCGAGACATCGATAACCTACTTAGTTGTGAATGATTGCTCCCGAGAACCAATAATACCCCGTCGCCAAGGTTGAGTGGTGGAACGCAAGACGGCATGCCCTCGAGACATCGATAACCTACTTAGTTGTGAGTGATTGCTCCCGAGAACTAACAATACCCCGTCGCCAAGGTTGAGTGGTGGAACGCAAGACGGCATGCCCTCGAGACATCGATAACCTACTTAGCTGTGAGTGACTACTCCCGAGAACTAACAATACCCCGTCGCCAATGTTGAGTGGTGGAACGCAAGACGGCATGCCTTCGAGACATCGATAACCTACTTAGTTGTGAGTGAATGCTTCCGAGAACTAATAATACCCCGTCGCCAATGTTGAGTGGTGGAACGCAAGACGGCATGCCCTCGAGACATCGATAACCTACTTAGTTGTGAGTGATTACTCCCGAGAACTAATAATACCCCGTCGCCAAGGTTGAGTGGTGGAACGCAAGACGGCATGCCCTCGAGACATCGATAACCTACTTAGTTGTGAGTGAACGTTTCCGGGAACCAATAATACCCCGTCGCCAAAGTTGAGTGGTGGAACGCAAGACGGCATGCCTTCGAGACATCGATAACCCACTTGGTTGTGAGTGATTACTCCCGAGAACTAGTAATACCCCGTCGCCAAGGTTGAGTGGTGGAACGCAAGACGGCATGCCCTCGAGACATCGATAACCTACTTAGTTGTGAGTGATTACTCCGAGAACTAATAATACCCCGTCGCCAAGGTTGAGTGGTGAAACGCAAGACGGCATGCCTTCGAGACATCGATAACCCACTTGGTTGTGAGTGATTACTCCCGAGAACTAATAACACCACGTCGCCAAGGTTGAGTACTGGAACGCAAGACGGCATGCCTTCAAAACATCGATAACCTACTTAGTTGTGAGTGAATGCTTCCGAGAACTAATAATACCCCGTCGCCAATGTTGAGTGGTGGAACGCAAGACGGCATGCCCTCGAGACATCGATAACCTACTTAGTTGTGAGTGATTACTCCCGAGAACTAATAATACCCCGTCGCCAAGGTTGAGTGGTGGAACGCAAGACGGCATGCCTTCGAGACATCGATAACCTACTTAGTTGTGAGTGATTGCTCCCGGGAACCAATAATACCCCGTCGCCAAAGTTGAGTGGTGGAACGCAAGACGGCATGTCTTCGAGACATCGATAACCTACTGAGTTGTGAGTGAATGCTTCCGAGAACTAATAATACCCCGTCGCCAATGTTGAGTGGTGGAACGCAAGACGGCATGCCCTCGAGACATCGATAACCTACTTAGTTGTGAGTGATTACTCCCGAGAACTAATAATACCCCGTCGCCAAGGTTGAGTGGTGAAACGCAAGACGGCATGTCTTCGAGACATCGATAACCTACTTAGTTGTGAGTGAATTACTCCCGAGAACTAATAATACCCCGTCGCCAAGGTTGAGTGGTGGAACGCAAGACGGCATGTCTTCGAGACATCGATAACCTACTTAGTTGTGAGTGATTACTCCCGAGAACTAATAATACCCCGTCGCCAAGGTTGAGTGGTGGAACGCAAGACGGCATGCCCTCGAGACATCGATAACCTACTTAGTTGTGAGTGATTACTCCCGAGAACTAATAATACCCCGTCGCCAAGGTTGAGTACTGGAACGCAAGACGGCATGCCTTCGAGACATCGATAACCTACTTAGTTGTGAGTGAATGCTTCCGAGAACTAATAATACCCCGTCGCCAAGGTTGAGTGGTGGAACGCAAGACGG
>JABANP010000577.1:0-31334 GCA_013115135.1 Perkinsus olseni
TTGGAAGGCACCTTGGTGCTGGGAAGTACAATACCGAGACAGCTACGCCCTTGTGCGTTTTTGTGTGTCGTGTCTGTATTGTGTGGAAGCTAGCGCTTCAGACATTTGGTCTCCTGATCTGCATCGTTATTAGAAGTTGTAGCGGTACCATCTCGGTTTTGTTGTCGTGTGAGTAGTACTATTTTCAGTTGGTCTCTCCGTGTCTCGCGATTTAACCCACCCGCTGCCTCCCGAGGGCTGAGTGATCGGTGTGGGTAGCTGTCTCACACTATCTTCGTGTACAGAGGGCTACTGGTTTGGTGTCTGGTTCCGGAGGGCGTTTAGCAGATGCGGATTACCACCTCCGTTAACCATCAACACCTACTTCCGGTTAGCCCTTGCGTCGTACAAGGTTTCTGGTAGCACGTCGTGCTCGGCAGCTACCCAAGTAGCAATTCTGCCTTCTCCGCCCATGAGTTCTGCGGTCTTGAGTTTACACGAGTGCGTAGCAAAGCGGGATTGCACTTTCATCTTAATCTCTTTCGTAGTGGAAAATTAGATCCTAAGAAGGCTCAGCATCGGCCCAGTAAGAGCTATTCGTCGAGCACTCCCGGCTGGGTTTTCGTTAAACCTGATCGGGGGTCGAACGCGGCACCGTACTGCTGACGGTGAAGATCATCATCGTCATCTCCTAATCGACACTGTCACACCAATAACGTGCCCACGACACTTGTCATTTTTTCGATGTTATAAGGGCAGCTCTTCTACAATTCATAATCATTTTACGATCGAATCATCGTTAATTTCATACCGTAAAATCCGCAATCTATCAGCAGTTTGTCGTTTGTCCATCCTCATGTGTCGTCAAGATTCACCCCAGCGCCCCTCCCGCAGTCCCCGACCGTTGCAACTAGTCGAAACTGCAGGGAAGGACCTTCACCACTTTCTACAACATCATTTCGAATATGTCTCTCCCAAGGCCGGTAAAAAATCTCAAAAATTCGCATGAAAAAATCAGAATTTTCATTTTTTTCAGATAAAATTTGGCATCGGTCGACGGTCGTCGGTTTTTCCTGTTTCCTGTTGGCGATTATTACGGGCCCGGCCTTTATTCTACAACACTGTTTCTTCGGAGCGCTCGTGTGTCTCACAGAGTCCCTTGCAAGGTGAGAGCGTATCTTAGGTTGAAGATGGGATGATACGGAATTGCTTGATTCAGTTTCGCTGCTGACTATGTGTTCATAGAAGATGATACCCACCCAGCCCAGCGGATAGATCGCTACCTGTGCGTTGTCTTCGTCGCTGTCACCTGGTACGACTGTATCGTTGGACTCAGCTACTCGGTGAGTGGACTGAGAAGGAGTTGGCTGAATAAAGACGATAAAGATTCCTTAGCTGTTCGGAGTTTCCGAGATGGTAGATCCCAGGGGAGCAGTTGAGAAATGCATAAATTAATTTGGACTGATTCGAAACTTTCTCATCTATTCTGGGATTGTTTCTAATACGTCAAAGTCGATTCTCAATTTCGGGATCGATTCATCGTCTTGGCCATCAGCCGGGTTCTCCAAGAAAGATGGACTAATTTCAGAAATTATAACTCTCTATGGCAGCCAGTCCAGTGAATTCTCTTCTCGAGTTTCACAAATTCTGATTCAGGAATTACGTTTGAGTCATGGAGTGTTTGTGCATGGCGAGCGGCAGTGAAGAATGTGCGAGAATGTCAACCGCACGAACACCGCTGTAGACTTCCATGAATATTGGAAAAGATGGTATTCAATCAGATGCCATTTTCGTGGCAAAATACGAGTAAAGTACGAATAAGATTCCGCAAATGTCGATCCTAGTCTGTACGGAATGGAGAGGCAACGCTTGGCATCAAATCTGATACAAAAATTGCAAAATTGCATAACCCCCTTCATCCGCGTTCAGGTGGTGACGATGTGCCTGCTGATGGTGCCCGTCTTTGCCCTTCTGCATTTTTCAAGGGCCAGTACGACTAAGCGTCAATGGGTTACGAGACATGTAGTGAGGGGAGGGCAGGGCAGGGTATGAGCACTGCGGAGGAGGGTGTTGATGTTGCTCGGGAAATATTTTCAAAAAAAGGTCAAATTTAGGTTGAAGTTCCGGAAATTTCCGATTTTTTTTGAGGAAAAATAAGAATTTTACGTGGAAAACTGTAATTTTCATATTTTTTGCAGAAATTTTACCTACAGAACGTTTATATAGTTGTTTTTAGATTCTGAAAATTGTTTTATTGATTGCAATCAGTTTTTGCCTCGTTCCTGAGGAAACGGCTGTCTGTGAGTCGTTACTGATACCGAAAATATTGAAAATTTCCTCCCCGCTTTCGGGAGTCTGTGTTGCTGCTCGTCACTGCGAAGGAGGTCGTTTCAACTTCTTGAATTCGAAAGTAGGGATTTTTTCTCGATCGGAGATTGTCCAGATGAGGCGTGACGCATCGCACAAAACTAGACAAAACTATCATCAAAACTACGATAACTAAGATCGCTCTCAGACTGAGTCTCAGTATCTCACCAATACTAAACTGAATTGCCCATGTTTGTTCAAGCGAGCAAGTTGTTGAAGGGCGATTCTTCCCTTAACGACTTTCGCTTCGCCTTGCCGTCGGATGCGGAAGTCGCACCATTCCGACCGTTCGTGTTCGTACAAATATTTCCCTTCGGCCAAAGCATATGTGAACGCAAACGGATTGGTATGAAATTCGGCTGTTCGGGAACGCTTCTCTCTATAGTTGAGCGTTAGAATACAATTTTGACTGAAAAATGGTGGGCCTGGGATTCGAACCGGGGACTCTTGCGTGCAGTTAATATTTCACTATCTAGAGTTGACGCCTCCGCCACGCGAGCTCTGCCACTTCGTCACGAAGACCCAGTACTGTAAGCTCCCGGGCAATGTTGCACTTTAGAATTTTGATTCCATCTTGTGGGTACTGCCTTGAATTTTGTGGCGCGTGACAGTTCTTCTGCGTATCTTCAGTTCATCTGGCATCTGCTAGGGTCGACTGGAGTGGCGTTAACCCTATTGGCGGGCACACCAACTTGGAGCCATCCGCATATCAAAATCTTTCCGGTGAGTGCACCCAAGGGCGTATCTTTTCTTCTCGCGTAGTCCTTGGAAAATTTTTGGCCTGTTTTTGGATTGCGGAAATTTTTCCGAAGCGAGTAGTGGGGAATTTTTGATGAGTGAAATTCTTCGGGAGCGTGTGACCCCTTGGTTGGCTGTCTCACTTCGGCCATGAAAATTACGAAAAATTTGGTATCGTGAGTGATGCCCGACGGTGAATGAACTTTCGCTCAATTCAGGACTTTGGCATTCTTTGAAAGCAAGTTATCATCGCCGGTCGCGACAAGATTTAAATCATCCAGGATTTAGTGATTCTTCCTGCTCTTTTTCGAGCGTTGAGTTTCCGTTAAGACTGAGTGGCATAAATGCTTGGGGGGAGGGGGGCGTCTTGGTTGGTCGAATAAAATTCCTCCGTCGTTGCCTTGGATGAAGGGAGGTTCTTGTGAAGGCTTTCGTATCTTATTTCGAAGGGAGCGAAGGATTGGATCTGAAGATCTGTTGGGTTGATTCTGGAGTTCAGGTCAGAAGGGGAATTTTTAGAGTGTGACGAGTAGCTTCGCTCCGCTGTAGGTTTTTGCTTGTTTTTATTCTGACCATGAGTGACGACGCTAGCACTACATGGTCGGGTTTGATTGGAAACGAATTGCCGAGGGCAGTGGCTGCGCAGCAGGAAGAATCTAGAAAGATACGCCACCTGATGGAGGCGGCCACGGGCCGGGACCCCCTCAGTACTCGACCGGAGACCAGCGTTAGCCTGAGAGTTGGGGACGCTTCTTTCGAAGAGAATCTTTTTAACAAGGCTTGTCGACGCAAAAGGCGGCCAACGTCTGCTTCGGCCGGTAGTAGGTTGAAACGGCCGCGAAAGAATCTTTCCAGTGTGGGTTCGAGCTCTCCGGGCACACCGGAGAGTGATGGATCAGTTCGCAGCAGTGGGATTAAAAAATCCGAGCGGAGCGAAGCACCGGCAGAAAAGAGAAATTCGCAGAACCATGGAGAAAGCCTGCTGGATCGTCTTTGCGATGATGAGCACATGGCTGGGGATTCGGTGATCCCTCCCGAGGCGGCCAGGAAGCTGACGGAGGCATGGGAAGAGGAGGGCGGCGCTTCGCCCAGTCGTGAAACGGTTGATCGATTGCTGTGCACTGAGGGCCTTGACGAAGAATGCGTGATGAGCTTTTGGCAACGACAGCGGACGCGGCGGCCCGAGGGCAAACGAGGATCGGCGAAGGTGGCTGTGAAAGTAGAGAAGTCGAAGGAGAGGACGAAGCTGTTGAGGGGAAGGGTTACTAGCAAGGAGATGGTAGGAGGCGGGTTGGTCGTATTAAAGGAAATCTTTAATGGCCCATTGATGCCGGTTGATGATTAGTAGTATCTTAGGTCGACCATAGTATTTCTCGAATTCACTTCCCTGCGTCGGGTATGGTATCAAAGGGTGTTGTTTGACGAATGGTGCAGCGCAAAGACGTGGAGTTCCTGGGCACTGGGGAGGCGGGCTGAACGGAAAATAAAATATCTTCTCGCTGGGCGTGGACAATTGGTTCCGCGATTTTTGGATGAAGGTCATGCATCGACCTTGGATACGAATTTGGAAGATTCATTGATGGCCAAGGCAGGAGAAGGCTGAAAACATGCTTGGCGTATTAGGGTTGGGCCGGTGTCTTTCCGTGGAAAATTAGTTTTTTCTGGCCCTTTTCGCGAAATAATTTCGTGGCGCGCGACATCTTTCTTCCGAATTTTTCGAGTGAGATGCTTGGGGTGCGGTATTAGGTGAATCGTAAATTTATGAAGGCCTTGGTGAGAGAGAAAAGTCCTTCGGTGAAGCGAAGAGCTCTTCTCTCGGTTTTTAACGACCCCGCGGAGGCAGCAAAGGCAGAGGTTGTTGCGAGGTGGGGGATCGAACCAGGGACCTTCGGATTACGCTAGCATGCTCAGCTTCGTCAATCGGAAGGGTATCGAGCTTCTGCGAGACTGGCTTCGAGAGCTTGCTGGTGAGAGGGACCCCGACACACCCTTAGTCGACGCATGCCTGTCCTCGTTGGACCAGCTGGAGATCACCGAAGACACTCTAAGGAGCACGGGCATTGGCCGAGTGAGTTGATGACCGGCTCTGTCAATTTTAATCGATGACCGGCACTTTCGCTGCGCCATTTTGATCGATTTCCGAGTGCAGGGGGTTCCCTGCAATTCCACTGGCTCAGTGTGGAACGGGTCCCATTATTCAGAATATTTTTCATATTTTGTTGATGAAACTGAATGCTTGTGTACAGGTCGTAACGGTCGTAGTGAAGCGATTCACAATAGCCTCGGAGAGCGTGGCTTCGGCTGGGCGAGCGCTACTTGAGAAGTGGAAGGCAATCGTCACTGAGTCGAGGAAGGCGGCCTTGGCAGGCAGTGCAGCGGCGGTGCCGAGTGTGACTAACGCCCATACGTGAGTCTGGCTTAATTTCGTGGCGCGCGACGGTTCTGTGTCGCTCCTCAGGCCTTCGCCGCGGAGAGTTTCACCAGAGTAAGGCTACGAAAAAAGAAGTATTCATGCCCCGCTTCGCTTTGCTCAGTCCTCCGTCGGCCGAGTCATCTGGAGGGCTGAGGTTGGCTGATGCCCAGTCGCCGAAGCAGATGGCCGAGCCCGTCCGCGACGACCCTCCGAAGGGTGAAGTCCCCGAGGCCATGGTTTTGATGATTTGGGATCGTTTTTTAGGAGGAGATGATGCTGACTTGGACTGTCTGATGGACTTGATGGGAGAGGAGGCGGGTGGGGGAGAGGGTGGAGAGTCGACGCCGAAGCCAAGAGACCAGGGCGTTCTGTCGTAAGTTTGGTCGAGTGGTTGAGCGTCCTGTCGCCCATCCGAAGGTCCGCGTTCGATCCCCGGAAGAGACGTTTTTAGACTTATGGCTCTTCCGGGGTCTGAGGACTTTGAAGACGAAGAAGAGGAGAAGCCTGAGGCCACCTTGGACCTCTCTGCATCGGTCGAGAGTACACCTAAGATACGCTGGAAGGAGGACAGCGAGCTCGTCTCCATGGTCCTCTTCGAGAAGAATGAACCCCTTTGGGAAACTGTTGCGTAGAAAGACCATCCCTCCGCTGTCCCCAATCGAATTTTTTCAGGGCAATCGCGAACGCCCGAGGGAAACATGTTCGTTATGTTGAGCATGGACACACGTCGAAGTTCATGGAACAGAGGAAAAAGGAGGCTGCCATGGTAGGGCCGCCGAGGGGTCGTTCTTGTTCCATTTGAGTGTCGCTGCTCAGGGCGGCTCACACCTTGGCAGCGACGAGAAGAAGCCTCAAGAATGCTGTGACGCTGTGACGGCTAGTGTTATTTTTAACCATTCTTTCCTGCCTTGTGTCGCTGTCCCTTCCGACTGCATAGTCAACAAGAAACAGCTCCAGATGAGGAGCTACGAGCGCCAAGACCTCGCGGACTTGCACGGGATACGGTCGGAAGAACTGTACCAACACGCTCGAGTTCCCAACTCACCGGCGGAGCCAGACACGAACGCTACGATTCTTGCCACCCTTAATGGGATTCGCGGGGATACCGTAGACATGCCGTTGAGGACGCAGCCGCAAGAGAAGCTATCGGAGAGATCACCGAACTCGCCCTCAGGGACTCCACCGGGGTCACCTTATGCCGGGGGTAAACGGCGAAGGGTCGGTGGAATTTCGAAGGTTGCGCTGATAAATTGAAGTATCTTTGTACGAGCTCGACCTGAGTGAGTCGTGCACGAGTAACCTTAAGATACCAATCGGTGTGAACTCATTAATCGAGACCCAATGAATTGCTGATGATTCGCTATTGGAAGCCGCTGCTGACTAACTAGCCCGCCTGCGACGTTTAGGGGAATTTCGTGGCGAGTGACGCTTTGTCAGGATACAACCACTCGGCAATGGTCTACACGCCCTACTATGGATCTCATGGATACTCCCAGAATGAACTGGAAACTGCACAGCTACGGATGGCCTACCTTCAAGCTGATGGAAGATATGTAAGAGGCAGCACTCTCATCCGAAAGGTTCCGGGTTCGATCCTCGGTCAGGGTATTTTTCTCAGATGTCCTAACTTGACGAGTCGTGAGCACTGAGAAGGTGGGTGTGGTTCTCTTGAACCAGTGAAAATCTCTTTTCACGTATCTTGGAAAATTCGGTGTAGGTCATGCTTCAACCTTAGATACTTCGAGCAGGACGCCAACCGCTGCCCTTTGTTGATAATGACCGCGCGCCGCTTTATTAGCGTATCTTTTTCTGCTACTATATTGTAAAGTTGATAACATCACGTCCGTCTTCTTTCTCATTACTATTCTGTTTCATTTTCCTCATCCAAAATGACGGGTTTCGTTCAAAAGTGAGCTAGTCGGGAATCTTCCTCGGCGGGGGAGGAGATGGGCTCACTTCATCGTCATCATTAACTCGTTCCCAATTATTCATTCTGCTCTGAACGATCATCGAGGTTTTGGGAAGAGAATTCGATGATGCTTCTATGAGGCCCCCAAAAATCGCTAGTACGCTCGTTTAAGCGTGGCGATCAAGTCAGAGTCAAAAAAACAATTTTTCCGAGGCATAGACGATTTTTTCGTTGAAGACAGCCTCCCGAAAAAAAGGACGGCCTTTCAGTTCTCCAACTTGTCCGTGGGGGGCCCGCTCCGGGCGGGTGCAGTCGAAATCGAAATTTCGTCTCATCGCTAGGGACTCGATTTCAACATGGACTCGGAGCCTTGTCGAAGTTGCAATTTTCCGTGATTTTCTTCGAGACGATTTTTCCATTCGCGAGAGTTCTCTTGAAGGAAAAAGGGTCCGCGGATCCTTCCATGGGAACTACTCTTGCGGGATGATATTATTAAAATCTTGACGGTTGCGGCATACCAGAATTTCACCATCTCCTAAATGGCCGAAAATTCGACGAGTGCGAGCCTGGTGGACGCTGCTGGTCATGATGATACCATCACTGTTGTTGTTCCGGCGGAGGAGGTATCTTCCGGCATGCATGCTCATGACGGTAAGGGTCGCTTTCTCCACCGCTTGGGTTGTGATCTTTGCTCTCATATTCTCATGAAGCGCTGCCCTCTCGCAAAAATGACCAACGGAAGGACTCCCGCTGGTGTTTCCAACTTTTCTTTGTTGATCTTCTTTTTTTTCAGGCGACGACGCTGAGTTCCACCAGGACGATAGCATCGTCATAGACACCGCTGGTACGGACGATGGCCTGATACTCTCGCCAAATACAGGTAAATTTCTCCGCTCGAAACTTGTCTATTTCCATTCTTCATGTCAAAACTCATCTCCCTGCAGTTTTATTAGAATGGTTACTTCCAGCGACAAAGATTTCATCGCTTTTTGTGTGAGAAAACTATCAGCATGCGTGAGCGTGAGTTTTGAGTCCAACGCCGAAACCGGCTTAGTCAGACTAACGCCGCTGTATCTAGTTCAAAGAGGGATGAGTTTCGGCATGCGTCAGCATTTTTGAGTAGGTCTTGATACCCTCCCCGACGCCCTTCCAGTCGCGTCGGATGTCGTTCATCCGCCAGTCTTTACGGCTTCAAAGCGCCCGAGAGAAGAGGAAGCTCGGGCTGATGATGGTAGGTTTACAGAAGAACCGTTCAACAGCCAGCTTGAGGGGAAAATATTTGTTTTTTTTCGACACAAGTGTTAATTTTTTCTTCCAGTCGTCCCGAAGAAAATTTTCCTTGACAGAAATTTGTCGAGGTCCCGAATGGATCGATAATCACTGAGCTCACCGTCAGGATTTAGTTCATTTGCAGTCACCTCGATACCACGTTTTCACCGCATCCTGTGGGCTTATGCGGGATTGCGCAACTATCATTCTCAGATGGGGCCACGTCGAAGAGACCGAGAATCGAGTTCTCAGCGGGCCAGGGCGATTACGATGATACTATCTTTACTGATTTCATAAACAACCCGGCGATTAACGACCACATGATTGCCTCAACTTCGACCACCTTCCCTCCGATCGCCGCCGAGGACTCGCCACCGGTAAGAGCATATCAACGCCTTCAGCGTTCCGAAAGTGACCACGTCTTACTGGTGTTCACCTCAAAGCCACCGCTGTCGACCCGAGCACTGCTCAGTTCCCGAATCGATGTGGAATGATCGACACATGGTTTATCAAAAAAGGCTCTCGTTCACAGTAGTTTCCTTGCGACCTGACAGGCTTCAGTTTCAACCTGATCTCGTTATTTACTGTCGTCATTATGATCAGGACCAGTCCTTGCTGCCCCCTCCCGTCTTCCGAAGTAAACGCTCCATTTTCGAGCATGGAAATTACGATCGATACTACAACTATCGCCACGAAACTCGGGTAGGATATTTTTCGGTGGCATCACAAAGAGGAATGTTCGTGTTGTTCAGGCGTTCGTGGATTCCCGTTTGAGTGCGCTAATGCAATACTTGGGCGGAGATCAGCTCGACTTCTTCCATGACAAGACCGTGCTTGACATTGGGTAACAAGAAACTTTCATTTTTTCTCACTGTTCTTGCGAGTTTGCGGATTGAAAATTTTCGACTAATTTCCTTTTTTTGATATTTTGTCTATTTCGGAGAGAAATTTTTCCCATGGAAAATGGTATTAAATCACCTAAAATTTACGGAAAAAATTATCGACATTCTTTTTTTTTGCAATTTTATGATCTCTCTCCCTAAGCTGAACTCGTGTGCCCTTCTCACCCCTCCCTCAGACGTCGACCACGTATCTGCTGTCACGCGCATGATCGACCTAAGATTCTCAAGTTTTGGATACCATCTTTTTCGCAATTCCCATCACAACAGTCCTATGGTGACCACAACTTTCCCTTGTCATTTCAGATGCAACATCGGTTTCGTTACTTTCTACGTGGCGTACATCTTGGGCGCGAGACGAGTGGTCGGCGTCGATATCGATCATACTCTCATCGACCAGGCGCTGCGGCAACTGCGAAAATACAAGCATGACGGTTTCCCCCTGAATGAGGTGAGGCGCTGTGCCGCAGTTTGCTGGGGGGAATCTTAGATTCCGCATTTTCGGCACGGTTGCTTTTCGACCGCGAATTTTAACGTCGCTCGGATATCGAAGAAATGTTATGCTGCCAGATTTATCATGTCGACCTTTTTATCATACCTGAAATAAAAGATACTCTCACCAAAGCCCGCGTCGGGCAAGGTCCCCTTCACACTCAGACTCAGGATGATGATCGCTTTTTCTCTGGTCCAGTACGGTTACCATATCTTTATACCGAGAGCATCCGAGTTATTCTTTCCTTCCCGATTCAGGTGCCCACATCCTCGTTATCAGCCCATAAATCAACATCGATCGGCCGGCGACGGGCCGCCGCACTCGAACCCACCTTCCCTATCGCACTCACCAGGAGAGCAGGAGTGCCTCCCATCACTAATAAAGTCCTCTCTATCGCCGAGCAGCATGTTGAGAATTTTGTCAAGCCATTGTAAGCTTTAAAGGAAATCGATCACCTGGGCGCGCGCTAGTGGCCGTACCTGTCTGTTCAGTGGACGAGAGAAAGTTGAACATATCAGCGATCGATTTCCGTTTAATATCGAGTTTCGGACCGAAGACGTCTCGAAGGACACGGTCGATATCGATGTTAACGACGGATCAACAATTACGGTGGCGTCGCCCTGCGCACACGAGAAGGGAAAGTAAGCACGCTGATCGATAATTAAAAGGCGCGCGGGAAGATTCTGCATATGGCTGTATGAAGACTGTTACTGTTGTGGGGAAAATGGACAGAAAAATTATAGGTGGAAGTATTTTGTCCTTTTTTACATAGAAGCCGGGAAAAGCGGGAAATTTCACCTTTTTCTGGTGAGCGTAAATTCAGGCAGAATTATTATCATAATTAAAATATAATTTTTTCTTATATTTTTGTATAAAAATTTCTACAACTTATTTTTCTATAACTTCGAGAGAACTTATTTCCGAAGAAAATTTTTGGAGTGTGGGAAAAATTTCTTCGGTTTTCAGGTGTAGCTTTCGGGTGCAGCTGGCTCACATCTCGACGGTTTCCCGTGCTTCTCAGGTATGACGTGATCTTCCTGTTATCCGTTATCAAATGGATTCACTACCATCACGGAGACGGAGGCGTTAAACACGTTTTCTCGAAGATTTACGGCTTGCTCAAGTGAGGATGCTCCCGAAGTCTGCTGCGGGCTTTGAGAGTTCAGATTTTTCTGCAATTTTTTGTGAGGAAAAATAAGGGGTTTCTTCTAGTGGCGGCCTTTGTGCGGAGCTCGACGTCTCTTCAGTATCTTACGGTTTCGTCCCTCCTGTTCAGAATATGCGTATCTTTGATGTGTGTATTTTGCATGCTTGACCTCACTGCTCAGACCTGGTGGACTGTTCATCTTCGAGCCACAGGACTGGAAATCTTACAGGAAGAAGCGCAATTTGACGAAGGAGATACGGTAAGGGTTGTATTGATGAGCGGTTGGCATAGCGTTTGTAGCATAAAATTGAGTTCGAGGTTCATGTTTGACTGCCTGATTAGTGAGCGAGGAAGAGGCTCGTTAATCATAAAATGGTGAGGCAAGTTTTTGGGTTATTCATGAAACGATAAATTTACCATGAGCGTCGATGAGAACTGCTTATCAAAACTGCATGGTAAAAAAATGAGTGAAATTTCGTCGCGCGCCCAGATATTCACAATCGATCAGCCGTTTCGCGTGTAAAATAGATATATGATTAGTTTGAGTGTACTGAGTCCACGGGTGTTCGATATTATATTAATACGCAGATCAATAGCGAGAAACTGATAAAATTTCTGTTTTGCTTATCGAAAATGCACTATATGTCGTGCATCGATCACTGTGGCGCGCGCGATTTTCTTTTGCATCAGCGGCATACAAACAGGAAGACTTTTTCCCCTCATTACGTCTTGGGTGGGAGTGCTAGTCCAACCGCTTACAACATCCATTCAAAAATGTCCGTAATCGGGATTTTCCCTTTTTCCATTCATCGTGCAGCACGATTCGTTTTTCAGAGCAAACTTCAACTCGATCAAACTAAGACCAACACAATTTGTAGACTATCTCGAGAAGGAAGTTGGTTTCGTCCTCGAGTGCACGCTAAAGCCCAGCCCCGGTAAGAAGCGTTCGATTGATACGTCTCGAGGTAGGCGCTTCTCTCATCAGCGACGGCGACGTGCGACGTCCGAGGTTTCGATCGACCGATTCATCTGCTGCGGAAACCGGGTGGCGGCGCTAAGGGGAAACAGGGGCCGGCGGCGGAGATACGGAAAGTTGAACCTGACAGATATCTCCATCCGACTTTATTTTCTGAGAAAAATAACGGCTGATGTGAAGGCTGGTGTTGAGTTGAAATCGGAGGAACTGAGATTCGCCACGAGTATCGATTTTTCTGCTCCCTCTCGCTCCAGCAGGGCTATGCATGTAGATTTAGGACTCAGCTCGCCCAGCAAATTGGAGTATCAGGTTTCAGCGTCCGAAAACCCGGCCCAGGTGCCCGTTTTCAGCGGTCACGCTTGAGATAACGGCTGGCTTCTTGTGACCGGCTTCGCGTCATCGACGATTCAGCTTAAGTTCAGCAAAGCTTTTCATCGGCGTGTGCGAGTTTTTAGTCCAACGCTCACGGTTTAGCCTTAGTTAGACTCGAAGCCGATGTTCTCAGTTGGGAGCTCTCTGTGGGCGATGAGACAGACTCTCATCGGAGCTAGATAAGATCAGCGACATGAACTGTTCATGATGAACATTATGACGACGGCATCAGACGAATAACCTTGCAGCTCTGGTACAATCTTGAAATTTCGACGGTCAATTTCGCCTTTGCTCCTCTCCGAGACCAACGTTGCCTTTATAGTTTACTTACATCCTTGCTGATGGCCTCATCTTCTTACTACTTGTTCTTTGCGAAGTACCAATCGACAGCATCGAAGGGGGTGCTGAGTATTCAATCTTTACTGGAAACCAAGAAAGATGTTTCACTCGATAAAGTAAGATGTAGTGGAAAGCGTTGTTTATTACGAGAAGACTAGTGAGCGTACCCCGGGAAAGGAATACAAGAGGTCGACAATCTTCCACAAAACTTGCTGTTATCCCAACTACTTGGGAGCCTAGTACTACTTCGTCGTTCTGTCTTGCCAGTGCTGAAGCTGACTTTTTACCGTAAGATGCTCGTATTTCGAAAACGGTATTCGGAAGACACATGTTGGTTAGTAACCAGTCCTTGAAGGAATATCTGCTCTTATTTGTTTGCAATTTTCGGGACGTGGACCACGTCACGTGGTCCTTCTCTTCCTCTCGTGCCGAACCCATCTCGTAAAAAGATTTCCTCTTCCCTTTTCTGGAGACGAATTCGCATTCATCCGGTCATTGTAGTTTACACGCAAACTTACAATTGAACGCTCGTCAAATGCACGTACTACCCCCAACTCAATACAGTGCCATTGCTTCACTCGACAGTAACTGAAGAATTCTGGGAAATGTTCGATCGACTTTCCGAGTATCTTTTTCAGTCTCACAAGGGCCAACTCGCCTAAGGTCCTCCACGGCAGCCGGATGAGTTCTAAGATGTCAGAGGCTGTCCTGTCGAGTACAGAGGGCAATGACATGGCCTTCTGTTCCTTCAATACGAATGGAGTGCCCAACTCTGGGTGAGCGCACCCTGGGTTCAACTTCTCCTACGATATTATCGTTGAATTGCCCGAAAGGACTTTTGCCTCAGCAGTGAGCGTAACAATTTCTAATAGGTTTGAGTTCCTTTGCCAAATTTCCTTTTTTTCCTCTGTAACATTTCAATCAGGGCCACCCGAAGCTGGGAAGCGACGAGAAAAATGATTCCGCTTGTCAAGCGGCGCTTGAACATCTCATATCATATCAACGGATTTCGAAATCGTTTAGAAGTGTTGCTGCCCGAAATTGGTCAAAGTAAGCTCGGAGAAATTCGGAAAATGCTCTGAACTCCGAAGAAATATCCTCTTTTTCGGTTATCATATTTTTCTCTTCAGCGGTCAATTTTACGATAAAACCCTTGTCGGCGACATCGAGGATTTGAACGCTGTGTGCGCGTGGCTCAAAGAACACTTGCCCGGCTTGGAAAAGATCTTTCTGCTCGGATTCAGCACGGGTGAGTTGATGAGTCATCAATGATGTCATCATTATGATGGCGGGATAGCTGGTTCGAAGTGAATTTTCGCTTTACTATCGCCCATTGGGGTTTCGGTTTGTGTAGCCATGCGGATTGCTGCCGACTCTATTGTGACAATGCGTTCGTTGAACGAACTTCGTTCCACCCTGGGAGTCCGAGGCTGGAAAGTGCCCTCAACTGGAAATATAAGTATTTGACTCCCGAAATCGATTAGCCGTTTTCATATGTTTTCTAACGAAGTGAATCTTCTCTAGGTGCATTCCTTGCCGTCTGCGCACCTGTCATGGCCAGCACGCTCTCGGAGGGTCTTCGATCTCTCCTGGCAGGGGTCGTCTCCGTCGCCTGTCTCGATGATCCGAGATCTGGCGCTAAACTTGACTTCAGCGAGGAACAGGTGACGAGGATCTTCGCGCTGAAAGGCGTCCGAGACCTGTGAATGAATTTCATTCGGTATCTTCTCGTGGTACACCCCGTGTCAGATCGGAGCTTTCAACAAAACTGGTGAATGCGTGGCGAAATTCTGGCCGCTCGTTGAAGTGGCGATTGACGAAAGAGACGGGTCGGTCATTAACAGTCACGAGATCGATGAGGCACCCAAGGTAAGCCCGGGGCTTGGAATGTGCGATCTGTCCTCGGGTTCGGGATAACTACGAACGTTCAGAGGTGGAATCTTGAACTGGTTACGCCTTTTCTTCGAAATAATGCGCGGATTGGGGGAGCGTGCTCTAGAAATTCGCTTCGCGTCAGTTGAAGTACAATCGAAATTCGTACTTGTCGGCGTACCGTTTCTCTCGCGCGCACCATTAGTATCACCCTGTTCAGCCCCAGCCTGTCGAGTGGCGCTTGAGTAGGGGTTACTACGACAGCTATGGCTGCCTGCCCGGGAAAGAAGAGATCTCTCGCCTATGGCCACAGCATATACCTCTACTTCTGGTAAGATGCTATTGGAGTGTGTCGTTGGTCATCGGTAGCGAGAAGCTCGCCGCAGCCCAGTGTAAATCATTTACAATCATTTACTAAATGGTGTCTCCGGTGCTGAAGTCTCTCGCAGCTCATTTAGGTTTAATTTATTTTCACATCCATATGTACTTGAACCCAACGTCGGTGATCGACTGCACTCACTACGCCGAAAAACACCACGCTCCCCCGCTGCGCCGGGAAGGCTACCCGAAAAGTGACGTTACTAGTCTAGAAATGCCAATGTTGTCGTCGGTCGAGTTAGACCGCCCACTTGCTATGTCTATCATTCTAGTGACTTCGCGCCACACTACCATGGCGGCGGTTCAGGGCGGCGGTGTCGCGGAAAGGGGGTTCGTCTAACTTCTTCGAGAAGGGGAACGAGTCGTTTGAGGACCATCACGGGGGCTAGCGCATCGGCAGTCGCTGACCAGTGGGGACAGCTGGCGAGCCCCTGGTCGCTGATTCCCTTTCTGGGTGGATCTACACGGAGTTCTTGGTGAACTTTCACAGCTCACTTCTGATGAGTTTCGCGAAAATGAACTACCCATATGGATCGACCGGTGCGCTTTCCTCGACTACGCTAGTCTTGGGAACATTGCCGTCTTGAAGCAACGGCCCTTCGGCTTCTACATCTGCCCGGTGGGTCCAACGGCAATCCCGTCTGTGTCTCCAAAGACAGCAGTGACATCGCAGGTGCGGCTTACCTTTACACTCTCTACGGCCAATGTATAGCGGTCTTCGGGTAGCAAGCGCACGTCTGCTCGTAGGGACCTGCAGCCTCGTCTCAAGATGGGTCGTCATCTGAAAGAGACTCGAGTGATACCCTATGGTGAAATAATATTTCAGAAATATACCGATTCCATTGTTATGAGGGATAACAGTTATCCGATAACTACTGTAATATGTAGCATATTCCGAAGGCTTCTAGGAAGCTCTAATCGACAATCTCGGGCTCCAGGATGAGATATCACAATACCACTCAATAG
Source organism: Perkinsus olseni (assembly GCA_013115135.1). Taxonomy (NCBI): domain Eukaryota; phylum Perkinsozoa; order Perkinsida; family Perkinsidae; genus Perkinsus; species Perkinsus olseni. The sequence continues at coordinate 16,118 of JABANP010000577.1, forward strand.
CACAATACTTATGCTATTGCTATTCTTGGAAAAGCTTGCGGAAACTGGATTCCTGTTTGACGCTCTCTTCGTTGGCCTGAAGGTGCTTAGAAGACGAGGAACTGCTGAGAATAGGCATTATCTTTGATAATTTATCAAGTTGAGAATGATGAGTTTAAGGGCCTTGTGAGCAATTTCGCTGCTAGATAGAGAAGGAACTTTCCTATCTGAAATGTCAGAATTCTCACTGCTGCAAGTACATTCAGATCTAGTGGTGGATCTAGAAGGCATTTGACCCGGTGGTCTGCGGAGCAGTATTTGACGTTATTCAAACTGAACTGTCAGTTCAGAACTGTGCCTCGATAACTTGTTGGGGGTACTGTACTTTGATGTGCCATAAACATAGATTGGTGAACCTCCACGATTCTTTCATCTCAGAGTTTGTTCGACAAACCTCAACTTTATTGAGTGCTATGCTAGCTCTAAACCTTTCGCGGTTTGGAAATTATATTTTTCCTATCGACGAGCGGACCCCATGACGCTGCGGCACTTGTCTGCCAGGTCCATGGTACGGCTGATGTTCTCGTTCCATGCGAGATGTCGAACAATTTGCAAAAGGAATTCGGTCCGGAGTGCTCGGTCGATCGAATCACGGTGAGTCGGGTCTGGAGTCCAGCCGCTGGACAGCTCTCCGGGCTCTACAGCATCGCTGAGCATTTAGTATCTTCGCCGGGTCTCTACGGTGCGCATCTTTGCGTGATTATTTTCGTGCAGGTGAAAGGCGCGAATCATTTCTTCTCGGGCCAGAAGGAGATGAAAAAGCTTCAAGCTGCCGTGAAAAAATTTTGTGTCGATTTGGAATCTCGCCCAGCTGGTGTCCCAAGCTCTTTGTGAGCGGAGCGAAGGTCAAAGATTTTTCAATTTTATCATTCGTTATTTCGTTACTGCCGGCGGTTCCGTGGCTCTTCACGCTGCGATGTTTTTGCATCGTCTTTAACATGGCCGACCACTCAACGATCCCCTGTATAAGCTGCGGAAACTGCGCCGATATCATGCATATCTTACCTTGCTGTCATAGAATATGTCAACCTTGCGCTGTGAAAGATATGAGGTGTCCTCGGTGCCCCGACTCCCCCAGCGGGCAACTCATCACCGTATGTGTCGGCCCGAGGCCCTGCGGAGTCTGCCTTGCCGGCTGTCCTGGGGTATACGAATGCTCGGAGCAAACCTGCGAGGATGGTCATCTGGCGTTGTGTAATGAATGTGCTAGGCAGCATCGCCGAGCTCGTCAGACATCGTCACACCAGCTTCTTCGACTGTGGAAGATTCCAACTTGCTCGACCTGTGACCGAGCCTTTGATCTTGACAACGAGGTCTGGTTCTGCAAGACCTGTGATGTCGCTATAGGGACCTGCTGTATCGACTCCCTTCATGATGGTCATAGCTGTCGCCCGATCACACCGTCACTCGCCGCGAAATTAAAAAGCCGCATGACCGAGCTCGGGACGGGGGCCGCCCGACCGTGAGCTTGAGCGAGGCCGGGAGAACTCGGAGGAAATCTTAAAGCTTGCGGATGAATTATACGAAGATCAGGATGCTCGGCTAACTGAACTTGAGAAAGACATTCTCACTGCAGTTGGGGAGAGGTTCAAAGCGTTGAGGAAATTGCTAAGATTGCAAGATGAGCAAGTGCGGAGTGACATTGCCTCAGTGAGGGCGGAATTGGCCCGAGTGAGCGAGGCTCGATGCCTCCTGAGTGCAGCAGCGACCGAAACGGCCAAGTTGCAGCCGAGAGAAGCTGTGATCGCTCACAACTTGATAAAAAATCGGAAGGTTGAGGTCGCGGACATGACCAGGAGGGGAGGTAGGTGCTCACCATATTCCCAATGTCACCTGAAAATTTCCCGAATTTCATATTTTTTACTCAAAAAATAGAAAATGCTCGGTTTTCGGTACGACTATGTCGATACAACTCGCGAGACGCATACCATTCGAAAGCTCGCGGTTTGTGTATTCTATAAAAAATACGAAATCGCTCTCATCCCTGTTCTACCAAGCAAAGCCGTCGTGGACCGTTGTAGATGAACCCGAAAAAATACGGAAAAAGCCCGGGCTGGGGTTCGAACCCGAGACTTCGTGCCGAGCTCCGCTTTTTTCGTTACGAAGGCCTAGTACATATTAGTATGGATAGTGATAGATAAAGATAGATATATGCATATAGTTTAGTGATATTGGTGACATAGATGTTCGGTTTTCGTAGGGGCGATGTTGTTTTTGTGCGTAGAGGAACTTTGTCGACTACTGCGGGAGAGGGAGTTCAAGCAGTTCCTGGACCTCGGAGGCTTCCAAGACTTGGTCGTCAGAATTGCTAATTTCGGTGAGTTTCCTGAACGCGTTTTGGCGGCAGACTGGTTGGCAGGTTTTGTTGTGCCGTGGGAGACCATGGCCGTCCCGGAGTCTCAGAAGAGCCCGACGCCGTCCGATGCACCCTTCGACTGCCTTTTTTCAAACCATCGTAATGTACGCTCGCGGCTTCCCTTGACGGTGATTAAGAATTGGTCGAAGCTCTCAATCAAAGGGTTAAATCGTCAAGTGACCAGTGTCCAGTTTGACTGTTCATGAAAGCCTGTATGCAGAGATAGACAAGTTCGTGCTGTTTTCACGCTCGTCAGATTTCTGTAATAATTTAGAACCGATTTTCTGTTTTCGGAATTTTCCGGTCGCTCCTGGATTTGCAGCTTGCTATCATCATATCATATTGTTCGTATCTTCCAAGCATCAACCTCGAGCAAAGATACGCCTCTCAGAGCCGCCATTGGGAGCAACACCCAGTGCCACCACCAACCACCACAACGTTCGAGGCTTCGGCGGACTGCATCTCAAAACCGACGAGGAGATAACAAGACATGGCATCGGCAGTCTAACGGGTCAAATCGGTACGCAGAACTCCATCCAGTCGGCCCCTCCCTATTTTCTTTCAGGTGACGCTGCTGGAGGGTCCGGCCTAGGTCAGTTCCGGTCGCCCTATAGTGTCTGTAACCGCTCCGGAAGGATGTTCGTCTCTGACAGCCTCAACCATCGGGTGCGTCGGGGAGTGCAGGCTGACTCCTGTCCGACCTTTACTGTTGTGATGAATTGAATTCGGTCTTTTGCAAACGCGAGGGCTGTTGTTGATGAGAATGTATGGCGTAGGCGGTCTCTCGGAGGTGCTTCGTTCTCCCCATGCGGACCCATCAGGTCCAAGTGTTCGATACCGATACCCTCGAGTTGGTTTACACGATCGGTCAGCGTGGCGATGCCGAAGGAGAGTTTTGTGACCCTAGCGGCATTGGTGTCGATTCTGATGGAAGGATCATCGTCGCCGAGTGAGTCAATTAGTGTCCATTCGCTCAACGTGAATACCGGAGGACCTTTAGAATCTTCGCTGTGCGAAAGTATCTTGTTTTTTAGATACGGCAACGACCGAGTTCAGATATTCGACAGAGATGGTAAATTTTTGCATTGTTGTGGCACCTTCGGGTCGGGTGAAGGGGAGTTTTACGGCCCCTTCGGAGTCCATGTCTGCCCAGCCACGCAGAACCTCCTTATTACAGACTCATGCAACCACAGAGTGCAGGTGAACAACTGCCCCGGTGTTACTTCCCGCTTTTGCAGCATCTTAGTGTTTTCATCGACCTCGGATAGTTCGCGCTCAAGAAAGCTGTGTTACGAAAACAAGCGGGCCTGGTCTGTCTTCTCTGAGCTGACACGACGACTGTCCGTGTGGAGAGTCCTATGAGATCTCTATTAGCTGACGTAGAGATGGGCGGAACCCGACGGAATCGACAAAATTTCGACGAAACATTCTTCACCTTTCTGAGAAAGAACCGCTCTTTTTAAATCGCAAGGCCTCAGGTTCTATCCCCACGAGGGAGATTTCTCTTCGCTTTTGGCAGCAAAGGCTCCGAGCCGGGTCAGTTCCTCTACCCCGAAGGCATCGGCACCACTCTTGACGGCAGCTCGGTGATTGTGTCGGACAAAGACAATGGAAGAATCCAAATCTTCACTCAGCCAGGAGTGTAGGGCCGCCTGAGACCAATCTCATCCTCACGCCCCGACTTGTCAGTTTCATACGGCAGATTACGACAGCATCGGAGCGATGTGGACCGTTGAGTGGCCCTTTGGGTGTGGCAGCCGACGCTCAGGGGAGGCTGTATTGCTGTGACTGCGGAAACTCGAGAATAGTGTGTCTTCGAATAACGGGCGAGGTGAATCTCGATTTGGCGATGGTGTTCCATCTTTCTGTGCCTTTCGCTTCCGCAACACCGATTGAGCGTCTCGGCATTGGGCTCCATCGCACTCCGATTGTTTGAGGAAGAATTTGACACTAACGACTACGCCAAAACTCGCGAGGTGAATGTCGACGTCGTCCAAGTCCAAGGTTTCGGACTTCAAAGACACGCGAAGGCGACGGAAACATACGGTTTTGGAGTCAGCGAACCGCTGATGATCCACGGTCGCTACAAGACGCGTAATTATAATGAAAGCAGTTCTGAGTAATACCCTCTGAAAACAAAATCTATCTGTTGAGGAAAAACTCTCAGGAAATGAGCACGTCGGTGAAAGTCTTACCAAGCCGGTTACGGCGTTGGTTTATGAATTACAACTTCAGACACACACTTAGAACCGAGGCGAACCGTCACACAGAACCGTTTCATTCGAGCCTTCATTGACTTCTGTTGAGGTACTCTGGTGTAGCGACGGTTCCCATGAAGGCCTTCCCGTTCAACAGCCGTCATTAAGCTTCGCCGCACCTACAGGCGTGGTGTGTGCCCCTCCCGCTTCGGTGATACGCTACTGACTTTTCTTTTCAGTGTATCGATCAGTCGGGGACCCTTTACGTGGCTTGCGACCATGCCGTCATGATATTCGGCCAAGAACGACAACAACGAGTTAGATGAATACAATTTTAACATTTCATCGCTTTTGGTTTCGCTCCCTCTTTTCTGAGTTTTGATGAGTATTTCAGCGACATGGCGGTTTATTGCACGAGATAACGACACTATGCATTGTTCTCCGCACGCGCACGCTCTTGTGAACTGAAACGCGGAAAATAATAAAGCCACTCGAAACGGTCCAAATTATTCCCATCCACAATCAATCATCCAACCGTGATTCTCAGAGCAAATTAAGCTGTTTCGTTATAATAGAGTGAATAATAACTTCGACATCCTACCAAACACCTCCCGTGGAACAGCTTGGTATTAACTTGACTAAGAGGGATTTTCTTCACCTCTCGCCTGACCGATGACAGAAAAATAAAATGTTGTGAAACAACCCACACCCGAGGCTGCTCGTGAATAGCACAATGGATGCGCTACGACATAACCTTTGTTGTTGTTGATGCTACTGTTGTTGTTGGTAAAATTAACACATATGAGTTCAATAGAATTGTACAACACACGAATGAAGGATTTTGGTCGATGGTCTGATAGGCTTAATTTGGCGAACTCCGGAAGGGACACAAGTCGCAACCGGAAATCTAGGAGGGTGATAACACTCCAACAGTTTTTCTTGTTTATGAAAATGTCGTCTACATAGCGGAAAGCCTAGACCTCGATGAAGTGGAAGTTGGGGAATTAGTAGGGCTGGGCACGATGGAGTAATCATAGCGACGAATACCAATAGTTCGATCTCCAACAACATGAGGCTGCTCGGAAAATGCTGCGCGGAAGCCTTCTTCTGATTGCATCTGGCAGAAGCCGAAGCCACGCGAAGCTCCTGTGGCTTTGCATGTCACAACGACACAATCTTCGACAACACCAAACTTGGAAAAGTACTCGTGAAGGTCTTCACTGGTCGTGTGTGGACCAAGGCCCCCAACAAACATCTTGTAACGATTGGAGAAACCGGTCTCATTGTTGAGGGTAGAAGTGGGGGAGAAGCCGAAGGAGGGACTACCGCTGTCGAGCCACTTGCAAGATCTGCGACCCTTGAGGTCTGGCGAGGAATACACGGGGACAGCGAAAGCGTTGTGTTTATTATGGAGAGCATCGGACGGAGGAAGCCAAGCTTGCCCAGAGGCAGTGATACCACCGCCAACTGACGCCCCAACATCAGCCGGGGTTCGAGCTCCTTGCTTGTTGGCCCACATGCAAGCACACACCTTCGAAGATTTGCGACTCGGCAGTTGAACACCCTCGAAACGGTCCATGAATTCGCATGCGAGCTCATGAGACTTCAAATCGATGAAGGCGTATCTGGAAGAAACGCAGAGAAGCAGTACAATCAGACTGGCTAAGATTGCGTACCCTCTATTCAAGCCCGTGCGGGGATCGGGGACGGCATAGATGTAGGAATATGCATGGCCCAGCCCACGACGCCAGATCTCATCGGCAAGCATGGCGTCATCGTATTTGTTGGGAATGTTCTTCAACATAACCGTCGTCCAAGAGTTCTTGTCATCTTCCGCGTTCGATCCCTCGCACGCATCAGCCTCGGTTGCGCCGTCAACAAATGAAGGGCCAGCTCCAACGTCATCGTCACTAAAGCAGACAAGAATCGAGCGACTGAAGAAGCCCGAGCTTCTACTCAGTCGCCTGAGGGGTCTCCAGCTCGGTCCTCTCAGTACGTAGGGAGATCATAGGGGTGGCCTCGATCGTGGAAGCGGTCGTCGCCAAAGACGCGAACGGGTGAGAAGCTCCTGAAGATGAAAGTGCCGTTGGACAGCAACAGCAGTCCAAAGCTTCACCACACCTTCTTCGGGCGCACAGTACGTCGGAGACTCCAACTCGAGGCTCTTGAGTAAATCAAACGACAACAAACGGCACGGAGTTGACAGTGGCTGCGGCGGCGGCTGCTGCTGCTGAGCCCCCATCGACCCCTTCAGAATTTGCGGCAAATCGCTACAAGGACCGAGAAGGGGAGAAGATGGTGGAATCTCTATGCTGGTACCACCGCCGGGAAAGAGCCTCTGCTGGTCGAACATGGGGGAAAAGATCTACTCGAAACGGTTATCGATGATGTGATGATACAAACTTGCTTAGCACGCATGCACATATCCGCACGCATGCACAAGCAAGATTCGCAGCTAGCTTGAGCTCGCCCCGTACACACTCTTCGTTTATTGAATTGAATTGAATTCCTTTGCGTCAAAGCGTATCTTTGCAGCCCACGAACTCTCTCCTTGCCCGCGAAGTGTCGTTGATGTTTACCCCTACTGGTTGGTCACCCCGACACCGATAGTATCTTCCGAGATGATAAACACGAACCTCCCCTCAGGTAGAAACAAAGAGGCTCTTCGCCTCGGGTGAAGAGTAATGGACGTTATGGTAAAAATGACCGAGTACAAAATAACATCAACAGCCTTAGTAATCATCACCATCGTCACACCCGGTCCGACACGGCGGTTTCCGGGGTGACGGGCGGTTGCTTCAGCCGCTTCGGATCGTGCGTGTCCCTTGCCGCCAGTCAGAGTTACTGCAACGAGAATATAACTGGAGTACAGCAGCCAGACCGATCGCCATGAGGACGATCTGCGTTGACGTAACCACGTTGTAAACAGCGACGGCGAAGGTGGCGACCATGTACACACCGAAAAATCAACGAGATCAGTTTATACCTAAAAACGGCTTAGTCGATTACCCCGGAGGGAATCTTTTTCTCGTACAGTGCACGCAACGACCTCCTCGGTGAATCCGGCTGAGTACCCATCGCCAGCAGGAAGGTAGTGAACATCAATATCAAATATCTAAAACCGTCGAAAGATTCCTCCAAAAAATCTTCGCTGTGCGGCGCAAGTCTCACATGAACTGTATAACTATGTACACAGCATCAGCTCCGGGGAATCTTAGGTCGCCTCCGTCGATCAAAAAGGAGTTCCACAAGATGATGAAGGTGAGATAAAAGATACCCACCAGAAACCACGTCAGTATCGTATTCAGAGCCGAGAACCTGACAACGTTCCGCCAATAGCGCGCGCCCGAGTGATCGATATCTGACAGTTCAGGAAGAGTTACATAGTGATATCAGTGGCTTCACACGATCAATCAGTCTGGCCCATCATGGGGAACGAAAATGAGTTGTTTTCTACACATGCCGACCCAGGTTCGATTCCTGGCTCCGACACCATATTTAAAACGTATCTTTCCGTTTCATACCACACACTTACAATAACTCGTTCATGAGTATCAACTTCCTGAACCACGAGTGTCTTGTGGTGAATATCCTAAACAGCAGCAGCCCCTGCCACAGCGCGAAGATTTGGGCAAAGAAAGATCCGTTCATCCATCGCCGTCTCTGTTTGATCAGAGCTGCACAACTGTCTGGGACCTGAGAAAGAGCGTTGAGGAAATGCAAGAGAGCAAGTGGTCCACTACATCAGTGACAGCAACCGAGTTCTTGACATATTTTAGAGTGTTGGCTGCTGTTCGGCTGCAGACAAGTTCGAGCGCAAGAATCCTATCTTCCGCAAGATACCTGACCAAGGTCGACCTCGAAAGATTCAAGAAACAAGGATACTCCGCGCAGCCGGAAGATCATAAGCACGCTACACCCACAAGAAAAGGCTTGTAAGCTCTCGACGAGGGCGGCGGAGCGAAGCATTACATGTTTCCATAAAATGGGTTGATAACTCCTCCGTGAGTTACTGACTTGAAGTAGGGGACTATGGGACGCTTATCGGATGTTGGCCCCAGCTCGGGCGGCGACAAAGCCGACCAACGATACGCCGAGAATGCACCGGGGAGAACCTGATAGAACCAGAAACGAAGAAATAACGAAAAATTTGGTATTAAATTAATGCCAAAAAATTTTTTAACGCATCAAAAATGGCAAGGAAGCCTGGCAAAAACGACCAATACTTCGTCGACGGAAAAATACCACCCGAGCAGCCGGCACGCGCACTCACGCTAATGTAACCGCAAACCGACTCGAAGGCCTTGTCGAGGCAGTTACCGACTTTGTACTCGAAATCTTGAGACGCGACGTACCTAATAAAAACTAATACGCTTCGCTCCGCTAAGAAAATCTTCATCTTAACAAATCACAATCATAGTGAGTCCACAGGTCGAGGGATTACCAATGAAAACAGCCCTTTTCTACTACCAATTGTAAAAGACGTTTTTCGGTGCCAAGGCCTTGTCGACGGTGATCTCTCCGCAGCATCCAGCAACATTACGATCCTTGTCCATGGCATTTATCAGCTTAACTATAGCCGTCTCTTCCGGCCGAGTCCCTGCAAGAGAACCCTTCAATACCCGGGTTCGATCCCCGCACCTGACACTTACCTGCGTCCAAGCAGACGCAGTAAAGCTCCTCGTTGACGCCCGGAGGGGCTCTCTCGTTCATAACACGGTAACTGACGATAAACGAGTAGAGACACCCAACTAATTGGCAGGTGATTATCAATTTCATACCATTCCTAGCCCTACTCATAAAAGCCTCTGACCAATTCACCCCTTCGGTCTGGACCATATGTAATTGCTTTAAGTTTCACCGATCTGTGATGGCCCTCGCTAAGGAGCCCTTGGGTTTTACTATTCCGGGCTGCATGTAATTCAGTGAGGTTCGGTGTAAGGTTCGGGGCCTAGAATCGTACCCCCGGTCGTTCGGCTATACAGCTAGGCACCTCTCCCAACTACACTAGAAGGCACCGTGACTCTATTACATATGATGGGCAAACCCCTCGAAGAACCAAAGATGAGTATCCAGCTTGCCGGCGTTGAACTCCTTCAAAGCAAACATCATCTGCAGTGGCGGGTAGTTCTCGTAGTTGATAACGTTCTCGAATAGATGTACTAAAAACCAGAGAAATCATGAACAAAATACAATCCGACCATCAAAGAAAATTCCTAGCAAAAAATGGCTCGCTATTCTCTGTGTACTAAGGACACCGATAGACTCCGAGACTGTTAAGTGCTCTCGAGGACAGAACCCCAGCGTGAGCTCACCGTAAACAGTCTGGCCGTTGTCAACGGTAAATCTGGGTTGGGTACGAGAGGCCCTCTTGTCATCAATATTATCAAAATTATAACGATCGATGGGCTGAATTCTACCATGGATGTCCATCAAACCGTCTGAAATAAAAATGGGTAATTCTTTCCGCACGGGATTTTTCACGCTCATTATTACTCTCGCGATACATCTCTTCCAGATCAACGTATATTCCCATCCTCTGCAAGGCAACAAGGTTGTTAAATCGACCATCAATTCTGAAAAAAGACACCTACGTTATTCAGCAGCATGACCGCGCGCCACGAAATTACTAACACCAATCATACTCATGAGTTGAATTCATCGGGCTGGACGTACTCGAATTCATCCTCACAAATAAAAACCCTCAAACGAGCCATTTCAAGATGATACCGTTGTTGTTCCTTCAACTACCTTGTCCGTCCATCAGCCAGGAGGCATACGCATATCTCGTCCCAATTATATTTAGTCTGGTCCACAAATTTTCGAATATTCTGAAGTATCCCAACCAGAGTGCCCGGTACTCCTGAGAAAACAACAACGATGATAAACTATGAACTCTTGGCAATAAGCACGTCAATCAGTTCATTTGCCAACGACCAAGCAGTTGCGCAGAGATGAGCTGAAATTTTTCGGCGCCTAGTGTCACCATTGTTACTATTACCGCCAGATTCCTTCGCTTGCTCAGCGAAGCCTTCCGGACGATCTGCTCCAGGATTCATCCTGATGAAAGTAGTACCAGCTTTTCTGATATCATCCAGGCCACCACAGGGCTCTTGATACATGGTCACGCCTGAGACGCCAAGGCCATCATGATAGGGCAGCAAACTCGAGAGGCGTTGACGATATACGGAGGAAATGAGAAAGATCTACGGAAGGGATTTGGCCCAAACTCCCAAATCATTTCCATTTGGGGGGGTATTCACCGTTCGCCACTCTAGCAAGAACGGCGACTGATATTAATGCGGCTTCAAAACCGATCATGAATGATACTGGAAAAAAGGCTGACCCGGGAATCGAGCCCACGCCCTCGAGAACTTCAACGCGATCGGCCCCCCGCTTTACCAATGAAGACCTTCACCTTCGACTTGGGATTTTCGATGAACTTGACCCTGTAGGGTGCCGGGGCCGGGTAACCGCCAAAGTACTCACTGTAGAAGGGACTGTCGAACATCTGGTCCAGAAACCTCGGGAACGTTATCCCGCGCTCCTGAGAACAGCAACACTCAATACTCCGATAACGTAGTACTAGTACCATCATAAAACGGAAAGAGAAACTCATCACCCTGGCGATGGAGAGACGTACGGGCATACCTCCACCCCAGTGATGAACTACCATTCCCGAACACAAAAACTCCTACTAGCAGGTGTCACCATCGTGTCACCCCAGAGCAAAATTGGAGAGCCATCAAGAGCGGCGTCTGAGGGCGTTCTTCGAGAGAGACCAGTTAATTATTGGTGAGAATGTCGCAATTAATGACCGTAATGAGTGACTACCTCATAGTTAATATTCTTATGATAGACTAACTCCTCCTGAGACACCGTTATCGGAGTATACCGAAGTCTCGAGTTCTCCTTGGTCAGATCGAAGCCTTGGACACCCTGAGAGAAGACCAATAGTCCAGCAGGGACACCGAACCCATAATGAAGCAGCATCGGAAACGCCCCGGTTCGATCCAACCGACCGTCATCTTCACTCAAAGGGGCGGTCAATAATAAATCATGATCACATGCGCGTTAGAACATCTCGAGGGACAACAGCGCCGACGCTTTTGTCCTCTCCCAATACCAACGTCGACGGTCTACGGCGACGCGTCGCTCTCTTTTCGTTATTCCCTCAACCCTCGTGTGGCATCACCTTCCGTCCCAAGTAGAGAGGATCAATGTCAATGTACGATGAATATCCTCCATGATTAGGATGAATGTGGGGATGTTGACGCTGGGCCATCACAAGAATCAACAACTAGCCTCAATTCTGTCACTAGCACGCTTCGACCTAAGATACCAACCACTCTGAGGCACTAAACACGACACTTTCGTCCTACTAAACGGGGCGAACCTGGTACACATCTATTGAGAGAATAGGGGTTAAATACAAACCCCGAGGAACAAATCCACAATCACAAAGAGGAAGATGGAGAATCTTTGGTCGCCATCTCGACCTCTAGTAGCTGTATAGCGTATCTTTGGTATCACTCTGAGCGGCAGGTAGTAGCATAGTTGTGGTACTGCGGGCAGTAGTTGTTGTAGCCCATCAGCTGGGAGAAGGTATCGCCATAATAACATCTCGTCCATTCCCAGTTGTGCAAGGCAAACAGCGTACCATCATGGTTGAATAGATGGTCGTACTGCTCCTGACTGACAATCTGAAACCGAAAAAAGATACGCCCTCAGAAATTCACGGCAGTTCTCGTGACCACACGCAAACGAGACCGCCGAAAGGCTAGTTGTGAGAAAAAAAGACCAAAATTTACGAAAATTTTAGATGAAATACTGTGTCTTTCCGAGGATCGATTCCACGAAAAACCTGTGACGTTCAGTTGGGACACCAGTAAACAACCATCAACCCTGATTGTATACCAAATTTTTCGCTTCTCGTCGAGGTCACCCAGGTGAACTTGTAGCACACCACAGAAAAAAATGAAAAGGAAACTCTCTGGGCTTTGATAAATTTCCGGAAGGCCTTCGCGACCCAACAACTCACCCCGTCCTGAACGACCAAGTTGTTCATCTGCGTGAGAGTATTCCAAGCATATTCAATGCCACCCGATGGGTTGGGGTAGGAGGCAGAGTCGAACGCACACATCGAGATTTTATGACAGTTGTCTCCCATCTTACACGAGCCCTGAGAAAAAAGAGAATTGTGGAAGCGAGCCAGAAAAAGTGGATACCGTAAATCGACCAACTTATGACGCCAAGAATGAAACGACGTGTAGTCACTAAGGGACATCATTTCTCGAACACTCATTGCTGAAGAGATAATCATAGAGGTGTAACGACGTCCAGATAGGTGTACAATACATCACCATCTTCTAAGATCGCCCCCAGGGTCGCAAAAAACGTGCCAAGGAAGCCTTTGGAGCTGTCTCAAAGCACGAAGAGGCCGTCTATTGATGAATCGGTGTGATCGCTCGTCAAAAAAAATAAGAATATCAGCGCGTTCAAGAAAATTCTAGTAATTTGCCGGCAATTATATTACCTCAACCATGACGGTAATCTTGGCCTTAAGATTCTCCCATCCGGGTTGAGTGCAAACCAAACACTGCTCATGCATCATCCATCGAAGACGACCGAGGAGATCATCGGGATCACTGATCAGGGAGAACATCATGAAAAGGATATCTTGATCGTCCGTGTAACACCATAGTGGACCTCAGGATACTGTCGCACGCTCACAACTATGATTCCACTGCGATCGCTCTGACGCGCACAGCAAAGGTTTTCATAGCCAGTCAGATCCTTCTCACTTTCCAGTAGTATCCTTGATATCATTTCTATATAACATCATCAACGCTGAATCAGCGTACTGCATAACATACTGCGTGCCCAGCGTGTCAGGAGCCCCCTCAATGGTGTACTGAACAAATAAGGAGCCGGGCAAATAACCAAGACCATTCTGAAGATCTATTTTCATCTGCTGGGCGTCCTCAAGGGCCTCCTTGACATACTCCTGGGCGACATGCTCAACGTCAAAACTGAGCCCGATCGGTGCTATCTCGGCCATGGTATCAGCATCAACATAATTTATGAGGAAATTCTTGAAAGTTTGCACGAACATAACCATCAGCGATCCTTTTTTCGATACGACATCGCCGTAAGTCAACCACAGAATACCCTCGTTATTGGTCTTTCTCCTGAAATTGACCAGAAAGTCTACAAGATTCCCAGGATTTGCAATAAAATCAGGATTGCTACTGTCGGCTATGTTGACCGACACGTCACCGCAGTTCCATTGCTGACCCATATCAGAGTTGAGGAAATCAAAAAGTTGATCATCCCCATCGCGCCAGTAGTCTTGAGACCAGGTATAAGTGCCGAGCAACTTTCCATTGCACTTCGTAGTGGGGCGAGGTCTCGTTGTGGGCGTCTCCGTGGTGACGGGGAAGGTAGCAGTACCAGTAAAATAAGTAGAACTGTTCACAACGTTCTCGCTGCTACTGGTAGTAGTTGTTTTTGAAAGGAATCCAGTGGTAGGAGGAAAGTCATGAGGGGTTGTAGTGAAGGGCGACGGGCCAGTAGTGGTCGTAGCAGTGGACAGGGAAGTGCTGGAAGAACAACCGGAGAGAGTCGTAGAAACGGCAATGGCCGATATAATCGCAGTAGCGACGCTTCGGGTAATCATTCTACAGAGAAACTAACAAAACAGGAACTACAATCTGGTAATAGCTCATGCGAAGAGATCAGCAATAGTGGTAATCCGCACCTATTAACGGAAGGGAACAATCTCCGGACGGGCGCTAATTTTTCTCTCATCGGCGCTAAACTTCCTCTGCTTGGCGCTATTCTTTCTCACATTGGCGCTATTCTTTCTAATGTTGGGCAATTCCATTTTTCTGAGGACTTCCGGTATCCTGAGGATAGCTTCGGAGCTCGCCTTACACTACTGACCAATCACACTGCGCGGCCTTCGGGTTTTAGGTTAGGTCTTGGTCTTCTTTTTTAACGCCAACCAGCCTTACACCCGAGCTACGAACACGCTCGCCCTACAGCCGTGTTAACTTACTAGACTTCCTTATATTTATATACGAGGCCGAAGAAATTAGCGCCAACGTGAGAAAGAATAGCGCCTAGCAGAGAAAGTTTAGCGCCGATGAGAGAAAAATTAGCGCCCGTCCGGAGTACCTGCCTAACGGAAGTTAACCGACCCCGGAGAGTGAGGAAGCTCCGAGTACGAAACAACTGGCTTCGATAAACCTCTCATCAAGAGCGCTCGCAGGGGTGAATTTAACGCGTGCAAGACGATCCTGGAAAGGCTATTGGCACTCGGAGAAGGTATACTATTGAACACCCGGACTGTTGCCTCTGCCAGACTCGAATTTAACGGGCGAATGAGCGTTCTCGAAGTTCGAGACTCGAACTCAGGAGAATATCCGAACTCTTCCAGTTCGACTGATAGAGGCGAATCCTGAAGCGTGAGTAACTTCGGAGCTCAGATACTCACAGAGAGCGATGAGCCCCAACCTCGTGGACTGTTCATGCGTGCAACAACATCAATAACGAAATAGGACGCGCGCTACTCGAATCTTGTCTGTGCGATAGACTGTGAGTCTTGCTATCTTGCAATTCC
>JABANP010000578.1:0-31235 GCA_013115135.1 Perkinsus olseni
TACGATCGAGCGGCCATTTTTATACAATTTTTATAAGCACAAACTGAAGGGTAAAGGCCAAGGATTTAGCTTCCACAGTGAAGGGGCGGGGACGCCAACCGCCTCACCCGTTACGTCACCGAGGAGCAGCGACAATGTGTTGATAGAAACTCCACTAACACAGTTACAGTAGATAGACGAATAGGGACAGACAGGAGATCATTGGGTGACACAGGGAGGAATAGACAACGCCAACTTACGCCGTACGCTCGCCATAGCACGCAAGGCTCGAGGCGAACGATTGGGCTCACGTACGGACGTTTTAACTCGGGGTAAAACGCTCTTTGCGCGGGTAGAATATCCAAACTCGAAAGCGAGCAGCTGTCGTGCTAGCGTTCTTGTGATAGGGACCTTGGAGAACGATCTCCTCCAGCCAGCTTGAAGCCTTCCGGACACTCCGAGCTCCGTAGAGGATCTTCACGCTGTGGACGTCCCCGTCCTCAACGCCTATCGACCGGCGTGGACCAGCCACTCATTCCTCCGGATACTTTTGCTAGAGGTCCTCGCTGGCACCACTAAGCGAATGGTTGGCACCATGAGGCAAGCTCCCCGAATTATCTCTTCGACGTTAGCCTTCTGACTCGACCTACCTCGTCTGCTTGAATCGCTGGCGCTTAGCGTTGATCGGGCGACCGTCAGTTGTCTGAGCGTCGCATTCAATACCGTCGTCGTTGGTTAGCATCAGCTCTGGGTACGCTGAGCAGTCAGAGCGATCATAGAAGGAACGGTGAGTCAACATTCAGCAGCCGAACTTTGGATTCCAAAGTTGCAAATCTCTCCGCGTATCCACGAGCTAGTTACATTGTAATTACTGTCTGCTACATTGCTTGTCAATTTCAATCCGGAACCGATGCTATCGGGCAGGTATGCCTTGCTCTGACGTGTGAAGTGTCGAGTCAGGATACTCCAGCGGTGGGACTAATCCTTCGCAGACAGCCATCACTTATCACGAAGATTTCACGACCGTCTGACTAGTGCTCTTACTGCGAGAGTCCTGCTTGACTGGAGAATCTCTCACAACATACAACTGACGGGAAGCCAGCTCTCGCCTAGACGCTGCCAGCGCTGGGCCAACGGTATTGGTGCGGTCTTGGCCAATAAACCCTTCGCCATGACCGTCATTGTTACGTTGATGCTGTACTCTGCATCACGTCGGATGATGGGCAACAGAGTCTGTTTCCACCGAAGTGACGTTTCACAGTACTTGTAGCACAAGTCTTCTCCCTGCCTTCTGCCACAAGGTCCACTGTAAACCCTCCAAAAGGCTTGTGGACTCGCGCTTATCTTCCAGAGTTTAGACTGGTAATGATCATAGATCGACAACGTAAGCGAAATATGAGCATACCTAGTACTTGAGAAGCCTGCGGTGTCAGAAAAGGTTTGCTCATCGTGACACACTGGCGCTCATTCCGTGGTAGCATTTTCTTTGGAAGACGGAAACATTCTCGAGTCGAGGAAGAGTGATGAATGCTCTGTCCCACTTGATGTGTGTCGTATGGTGATGTCTGCCCAAATCCCTCATCCTTAATGGCACATTCGTGCGCGAAGAGATTGCTATATTTCGCACGCTTCCATATCAGCGGGACGGTCTCACGGCCTTCATTTCATAAGTACTCGCGTTAACGAAAACTACGGTAGTTCTCCTCGCTAAAATGCTGGTTGCGTCCCCTCTGCGACAACACCTTCGAAGGATCAAAGTCCGTTAGGTCCTAACGGTTGGGATATTAGCATAGATCACACGTCGCGACGCTGTGCAATCAACATTCTGGAAGTGAGGATTTTCTCACGAGAATGAACTAAACCCAGTGTAGCGGTTTTCGTTCGAGCCGTACTAGGACTCGCGGAAACCGCTCTGGGCCTCCTCAACCTTTTTCGTACGGGAGTTTCGGAATTTCAATATTCGCGAGTTTGTCGTCGCATGAGGCGAAAACGATATATTTGATGAATGAGTTTTCATGAAGGCTATAGTAAAAGAATATACCTCCGCCGCCCAGAGATGGCCTATGCTTCTGCGAGGCTCAAGCTGTCATTAAGTTGAATAAGCAATAGCGGTGGTAAGATCCCCAACTTGCCACAAATAGTGCTCATTGGGATCGGTGACTATTAGGGCGAATTCCTTCAGATCGGGTGTATCATGCAACTAGATATCTCAAAACTAACGTGCTGTGTTTGATTGTAACTATCCTCAATAACGAGCAATACATGATTTTAGTGTCACGTCTTCCAGCCCTAAGGCTTCGACCGTCTTCTTCTGCGTCTTTCACCGTCCTCGCGGCCTTCATCCCAGTTGCTGCTGTCGGGCGGTCCTTCAGCGCTGGCCCGAGCTGCCGTTTTGTTTTGTTTTGTTTTGCTTTTTTTGAGCGAATATCCAATGGGGCCTCTTGGTAGGAGGCTCTCACGAAAACAGAGGCGAAAAAACCAAATTTTGGTTAGCGGGTAGGCACAACCACTTTGGTTGTGCCTACCCGGCACCACACTAAGCCCCTGCGAGCATCGAGATACTGCATGAGGGCCAAAGTTTGGCCGCCAAACAGAGTTGATTGAAGGACTTGCTCCTCTTCGAATCAACAACAATCTTATATAAATGGTAGGGCACACCACCTTTAACCCTCTTTCTGGTCTGCTCTAAGAGCGGACAGGAGAGGAGGTAGTGTCTACCTGGTAGTGTCTAGTGTTCTCCATTGGCGTTCCACAGTCACGCTCTGGCGAGTTGACTACCCCACACCTGTAATGGTGGGCGGGGGTATGGGCCCTTCACAAGTGTACGTTTGAAAACACAGTAAGTACTAAACTTGAAGTTGCACTGTTTCGTTACTAGAGTACAAATTGTACTCTTTATCAGGTCCTGATAAAGTATGTATCGTATACACTCAGCATGGATGATCAAGAAGTTCTTGTCAGGAATGACACCGCTGACTACGGGAGTTGAGACTCCCAATTTGGGAGTCGGGGCGGTGGCCGCGACTCGTAGTCTCGATCAGTGGGTTGGGTCACCCAACTTGGGGGGATTGACCGGCTCACGCAGAGCCTGCAGAGCCGCTCAAATCGTTATAAATCAAGAGAGGCGAGTGGACTTGAAGCTAGTCACGACGTCCTCTTTGCTGAGACGGAAAACACCCACCGCGCCTCGTCCGGCTATGGCCGCGGTATCTTGGAGACACAATGATCGGCACAGAGGCTGCAGAGCCGTTCAAATCGTTTACTGAGGAGTTCACGCCTTTCTCATAACCGGGCATCCAAATCCATGGAGGAAGTGTCTCGTCTCGAGCACAGCGGAGCGAAGCGAATCAAACTCCCTCCATCCTGGCTAGTGCTCTAGCCGATGTCGCTAGCACACAAATCCTGTCCCCTTCCGTCCCGGTTTCGCCATCGATAAAATCTTCCGGTATTTACTTCACTATGAAAGTCCCATGATGAAATGTTATTGGGATATTCTTATGTTGCTGGCGACAGGTCTATCTTGGAGGCAACGAAACCCGACGACGGGCCGGGCCCGTCGGGCCCCACGAATCAAGGTGGGGGTGACGCAATAAACTTCGCGTGGGCGAGGGTCTTTCAGATCGCGTGTCTCCCCCATGCTGGAGATGTCCCCACCTCGGAAACAGCGTCGTCAGCCATGGCTGAGGTGAAGCCGATCATCGGCTTCACGGGAGGGAAATGTGATACTCATCAGCGACATCTTCCGCCCGCCTGACTCACCTGATGGTACCATAATGGTACCATTGAGGATCTGCCGACAGTCGGAGGCGTTTGAGAATCGGAGACAAGGCGCGTGGGGTAACGACAGTCACGCGCCAGGCCACTGTGGCCTGGCCACAAGCTTCGGAGGACACCTAAGTAGGACCTGGTGGCAGATCTCATCATCACCTCGGATCGATAGCGAGTAGCAGCGACCATTTGAGGACCCTCCAACTGCTCGGCTTGGATTGTCCGAGACAGTGACCGTCACTGTGACTGAGTCACTGAGTGACGCCAGCCTGGTGTGACACCAGTGGTGTCACCAGCTGATGGCAAGAACTTCTAGCGTCTAAGTTGCTTGGCGAATCAGCTAGCTGATCATTTTTGACTCGACACTACGATGGCCAAAATGCTGTCCATTCGCACTGCAGTGATGCTGCTGCTGCCGCTCCTCATCACCCTCGTGGGTGGTGTTGCTAGCGGTAGTATCGATACTCCGCAGAAGGACCCCTCAAATACTACTGGAAGGAGACTCTACCCATTCGACGAAGGCTACTACAACAGAGATAATACTCCGATTATAGGCGTACATTTTGACAAGACCTTGGGCGGCACTGTTACCTTCTACCGCGCATCACCCCAAAGCCTGCCCAATCCATCTTACGCGTGAGGTTACACTGCTAAGCAGGGTGGAAAGTTGATTGAGATTACTCTCAACAACGGTTGTCTACCTCTCATCCGTGATTCTCATGGCAGCTATGACAAAACTCTTCTCACTGGCATGCGCATCAGGACAGATTATAGCGTCCTGACCGTGCCCAAGACCGGTGGAAGGGTCGACAAATATAATAAGAATTGACTATCTTGACAATATCATGACAGATGCTCCATAGAAGAGCTTGCCGTGAGTAACTCGAGCCGTCCTGGCTCTACTGCAGGGAATCGGGTCTATTACTTTCTTCTACCTATCATAGCTATCACCCGACTCTTCTCGCCTCTTCCTTATTTCCCTATTATTTTCAGCAGTGTCGTGCGAGTGTCGCGTTAGTCTACTAAATTCTTCTTTCCTCTGCATCATATATAAACCTCAAAAAGTCTCCCTCCGATCTCCAACCCTCGTGGACTGCTCCCCCTTTCGGCCGGCCTCTCACTGGGGTTTTGAAATCGCTGCCTGTTATCGACCCCAACCCGACGAAAGTGAAAGTTTCACTGCGAAACTGATAGAAGCCCGATATCGATATTATATCGACGATATACCACGCCCATAGCAGTCTTCATGTCTAGCTCGATGATCATGATATGTGGAATGGCCGGTGTGCCGCTCCTCATAATCATTTTCCAGCGATACTTCGGTGTCAGTAATCCCAACTTGAGGTGGGCAGCAGCGTCCGTCGTCTTACCCAGTCTCCCATTCTAGCACCTAGTAGGTACTACCTACCACCTCAGATACTATGCTCTAAAGTCGCCCGGCTCTACGATCTCGTTGGAGGTCTCCTACTGTAGCAAGGGTTTGAAAAGACGACAATGATGGTGGCACGCTACGGTGGAATCGCCAGGCCCCTGATCGTCGTCTCATCGAGCGTTACCTTACTCGAGAATATTATGGCAGATGATGCATACAAGGGCTTCACTTTAGTAACTGGATCCGACGGCTCGATGCTGCTGCAGAGAATCGGGTCTAATTTGACCCGATCTATTACTTTTTCCCAGCTGTGACAGCTGAGCTGTCGTAGCTATCACCCGATTCTGCCCGACTCTTACTTCTCCTTTCATTATTCTCTTTTCCGCAGTGCCCGGCGAGTGTGGCGTTAGTTTACTCTCTTCGTTCTTCCCTCCTCAACAACACGCATAAACCTCAGAAGCGACTTAGCGATGCAGAGTCAAGACTGCCCGAGGCGGCGCTATACTCCTCCACAGAGAGCGTCCGATTCTCTTGATTATCCAAGCTCCCGCTTATCGACTAAACACAACGGAAGACGCTCATGGTAACTCTCGTAAAAACTGTGAAGATGAGTGAAATTGTTTATATCGAAATATGTTTTGTGCTAACGAAATAGACTGCCCCGGATAGGAGGCACTCAGCAGGCACCTCAGATTACAGGCGCAGCACCTGTAACTATCGGTACAATGGCATGCCTGACTCGTCTCATGGTTTCACTTTCGCAATACCAATCTGCTTCTTGTCAAAGTCGAATGAGAAGTAGTACCCCGGAATAACATTGTGACCAATTCTGCAGAAGCTTTCCGTGTCTTCGAAAATGAGCAAATTGCACGCGCCTGACATAGTAGGTTCGACATAGTTTTCTTGCGGGACCTCCATGGAGACTGTTCCACCCACCCCCTCGAACGACAGCTCTATTGTGGGCAGATATTTCCCGTCGGCACAGTTGATCTCATATTTGCCTTTGATGAGCATAATATCAATGGGCTTCTCGGCTCCGAATCTGATGAGGGTGATGAGATCTTCCCTAGCCTTTGCTGGCATGTGTATGCCGTTGGTGCCGGTGTCCAAAATGACATGCAGACCAGCTTGTCTCCTGGAAGCTCCACCGACGTAAACGGCGAGCAAGTGAAGCATCCAATGACCTTCGCCGACCACAGGCATGAGAGCGAGTGGGTCAATGAACTTGTCCGGGTCCACTCCTCCCAGAAGCAGTTCTCCACGCGTTGGGGTCCCAGACTCGAGATAGAGAGAAAAGCTGCGGCTGTTGATGTATCCCAAGGGATCTCTCACCAATTGATCGATTAGTGACCGCTGAAGAAAACCGTCCTGCGAGAATCCGAGCCCCAAGACGGAGGATGCCATGCTCCGGGAGCATCGACCACACAGTCATCGCTTCTGTAGTGTCCAGCACCAAGGGATTACTTAGAGTCTCTAAGTTAGAGAAGAATCAGTACCGAATGGGCCAATGGCCATTCGGAATGGCACCATACCGGCTTACGAGACGCTGCCGAGCCGCTCCGAGCGGCCCGCTCGCAACAGCCGTCGGAACAGCTTGTCATTTCGAGCCCAACCAATCGCCTTTACACCATTTCCCGTGCATTTTGTTGAATCCAAGAATGACAATGAGAATTCAAGAATGTCAAATGTGATATCTTAGGATCTCTTACAACGGACAACTAACGGGACGAAGCTCTCGCCTAGGCGCTGCCAGCATTGGGCGAACGGTATTGGTGCGGTCCTGCCCAATAAACCCTTTGCCGAAGTGACGTCACACAATACTTTCGGTACAAGTCCAGTACACACGTTATCATGGGGTCCTTGTGCCACAAGGTCCACTGTGAACTCTCTATAAGGCTTGTGGAGGGTTTAGAGTGGGCTCGCTCTTATCTTCCTGATAGTCCAGAATCTAGACTTGATGTGATCATAGATAGACAACGTGGGAAAAATTTGTGCCTACCTAGTACTACTATGTGTTTCCACATATTTTAGTACTAGGCTAGTACTCGAGAAGCCGGTAGTATTAGAAATGGGTCGCTCATAGCCGCTGTCGAGAGCGGTGGTGACTTCCAGAAGGGCTGCCGGGGTGAACAGCAGGAACAGTGGGTTGAACAGCGGCCTCCTTGTCATGCCGCAGCGGTTAAGTGTTAGTGGTGACGGCCTCTCTTAATGTGCCGAAACGGGGCTATGTTCACGAGACTATGTTACGGGACGGCCTCGCGTTAAGAGGTGACGCGCCGTTTTCTCACTGGTGAGCCTGAATCGTCTAGCTACACGGTAATCCTACATCAAAAAGACATAATTTTATTCATTGCCAGTATCCTTCAGTTCGGGTGTTCGGGTTATCCGCTTCGAGGGAACTCCGCGGGTAGTATCCCAACTCATACAGTTTAAACTCGGCAGTTTTCAACTCGTTCACTTTCTTTACAGACAACTCCCAATTCGCGCACCAGGTTTCGGGCAATACACGCCCGGTCACTCTCAGGCTAGTTTCCTCATGCAATTCTAAACTTGTACAATGTAACGGAAATCTTTCGTGCCCTTCAAGCCCATACAGTTTTAACTCACGCAGTTTCTACTCATCCACCCGATTTTATTGGTTATTGTTTCGCGAACCGTGCCGGGCACGGTGAAAAGCGGTCAGAATCCGACCCTCGCAGGGCGTCGGCCAGGATTGTGCCTACGTTCGACCCGAAAAGTGCCTACGTTGGGGCCGCCGGTCCAACTTGTAACCTCGCTGCCTTCCTGCTGTCTCCCTGTCTGCTCACTTAGAATGCCTCTATATTCATTTCCCGACCAATTCAGTACGGAGCGCGACGTGTTCCATTCACGATTGCTATGCCGACGTAATTCAGCACGCTTCTCGTTCTTGGGAAGTCTTGGGAAGTTGTAGTTCTCTTCGGTTATGGCGGTGAGTAGCGCCATGTTCTTGCATTCACAACGGTGACACGGTCAGCATGTCACGCTTAGCGTGACGCTAGAGACGAATGAGCAGCTGTCTCCCCGCCCTATTACGCGTGCACTATAGTGGCAATTTAGAGACGACTACACGCTATGTAAGAGCTGTCACCTGGTTCAGTGCTTCTCGGCTGTTAGATCATCATCGCTGCAAGTACCCCAATTGCTACTGCGTACCATGGATCTCAGACAACCGTCTGATCTCATTCAGCGGTATTCTGAGCATGCGTTCTAGCCTAGAACTTCTAGGCTAGAACTTACGCTAGGTTAGAAGTTACGCTATGAATTCTCATCATTGATCAACTCCCCTCGAGTCTCAAGCCTTTACCACTCTCTCAGCCCGTCTCAATTACCCACACTGTAATGAGTTATAGTGCACCTATAATGCTCTCCTATAATGCTAAAATTTTGGTATCAGCTCAGGATCGTATGGCCGTCTGCTCTTTCTGACTTCTGCAACAGACCGACTAGTTTCACTGTCGCTGCTCATCCCGTGACCACCGTATAAGCACAGTATCTCCTTGTGACGACTTGTGGAGTCCTTGGGGGTTTAGAGTGAACACTAACTGGAGCAACGTGTCGTGGCATCCTTACCATCGCCGATTCCCTTTCGCAGGTTGCTGCCCAGTTATTAACTATGATCTTCCGCGTTATCGCCTCGATCTCCTCTATCGTCCTTCTGGTCTGCGGTAATTCCAAGACTACCTTACCTCCTACCCCCTGCCCCGCAACCACTCCGAAGCCCCGTGACCACATCTGCAAGTACTCTGGCCTATTCGTCTACGAGACTACTAAACCGTATCCGCTCAAGTTTTCCTTTCTCGCTACCGACGCAGATCTGGGTATGTTCTCTGTAGAGTGTAGGGGGGGTCCTTTCAAAGCAGTTGGTTCCGGATACAGTCCGATACAGCGTGTTACTTGCATGAATTCCCGCTATCCGGCCCCGTTGACGAGGCCCGTCGTCTTTGGTGTGCTAGAGTAAAAGCTGCATGCCCGCAGCATCGTAGCATCGTGGCCCGAGATTTTATTGGATTCCAGCTCGACTACAACGGCAATGCGTGGTCTTTTTACCCTAGGTAAAAACCTTACACTCCGGCGCGTCTGGGATCCACTCTCTGCGGGAACATTCTCGCCCACGGACAAGTCACAGCTAGCAGTAAAGATGTACTACAAGGTCAACCAGAACGGAACGGTTGCGGTGAAGCTCGGCTGCGCCCATGGCGGTGACACTGGTTTTCTACGACTCCCCTGACACCCTGTCGTTATCGGCTCATTCATAAGTGATTGAGCTACTGAGTATCGCTTCTTTGATGTCTCTTATGTATGATGATGCTGAGGGCTGAGAATGGTATCCTTAGTGTTGTCCCTACAGTTGCGCTGCTTTGCCATGAGTTATGCTGCCTACACAGTTGCACGCATACTCAGGGCTTTCTTGGCGCCTCCCTTCACTTTCGTGTTAGAGCCAACTGAGGCACGCAACAGGGATCGGGTGTATTACTTTATTCCAGCTGTCATAGTTGTCACCCGACTCTGCCCGGCTCGTTTTTCTTTTCATTATTTTCTTTTCAGAAGTCTGCAGGGTCAGAACTCAATACAACGGGAATATTATCCTGGAAGGGAAGCGCGAATATATGTCGCGCTAGGCGGCCAAATACGATAGCTATTGTGTAAAAGGGACAGCCAATGAATTGTGATAAGAATAGTGCAAGTCCCCGGCGAGTGTCGTGTTACTCTACTCCCTTCATTCTTCCTTCCCCTGCAACATACATGGATCCTACCATGTACGGTACATGCCATGTACTACATGATGTACCCCTCCGACCTCCAAACCACGTGAACTGCTCCCACTTCCGGACGGCTTATTGTTGGGGTTTTGTAGTTGCTGTCTGTAATCGACCCCCAAAATGTCAACTAATGTCCTTGTACTTGTCTCTATAAACTCGTGGCCCGGAGACAAGCCTTGTTCAACAAGGGTCTGTGTTTGGCCATACTGTAGGCGTTGGATTTTAAACTCACACATGGGCATTGACGACACAGTCATCACTTCTGTAGTGTCCAAGGGATTACTTGGAGGATAATCAGTGCCGAATGGCACCATTACGTTTCACGAGCGACCGACCCGCTCGCACTATCTCCGTCGGAACAGCTCGTCATTTCACGCCCAAGCAATTGCCTTCGGACGGGGGCCAGGCAGAGGGCTCGCATGCTCGACTAGGGAATCCCTAGTGCCAGGCACTACACCTTTTCCCGAGCAAATAAAATGTTTTTTCGTTTGATTTAAAAGGGCCTGAAAAACCGAAGTTTGTTTTAAAAAAGTTTTCATCCACTTTAAACACTTTAGCAATTTTAGAAACCTCATGTCACGCATATTAAATCTCACTTTCCATGCAATTTAGAATGCTCTACAGTAGTCGCCGAATTAGTCGCGGGCATCCCCATTGTTCATTGCATGCCTCATCGTGAAATTTTCATCCCTTAGCTCCTATCTCAATATGACGTCAATGGCGTCGGACTTCTAAGGCACAGCATTAGCTGAGGGTAACACGCAACATGGTAGGTAGTTCATATACAGTAGTAGCCGTGACATCACGCCAGTGACATGATATCACACGTGGCAGCGTTCTCAGAGGAACTTCCACCGGATCGAATCATTGAAGTGTGGTTACCGTTGGCAAGAATCACGACTCGTGATTCACGACTATTAGTGTTCTACCGTGTTTCATGAGCTTAGAGTATGTGCTCGAGTTGCAGGAAAGGATCGTACTAGCAGAATGATTCAGATAGCGAAATTGGATCAAAATCGATTTAAATAGAATGACACGGGTTAAATCGTATTTGCTCATAATATTAATTTGGGTGACAAAACGAATTTGGTTTGACAATTTTTTAATTCCAATGACACTCGCTAAATTGCTATCAAAATGGTTTAAACCGAACGGAAAAACATTTTATTTGCTCGGGAAATGGTGTAGTAGGGATCTCGTCAAATACCGAGTTAGGAGTTGCTGACAGCGTTCGTATCACCGTGATGCTTTTTTTTGCTTCAGGCCAGGTGTGATCATACGATCAGTACCAGGGCTGTAGTCCAGCCGACCACAGGTCGTACTGACCGTTGTGGTCACCGACGGTTAGTCCGCTTCTTGTCAACCCTGTCGCAAGGCAGTGCTGCCCGGGCCACCTGCCTTGCGGCGGGGGTAATTGGACTGCAGGCCCGCTTTTTCGCACCGAGGTGCTCCCACCAAGATTCGAACCTGGGGGGGAATGCGTGTTAACCACTCACTCTCCCCATTATGCCATTTTGGTGGTCGTGATGCTAAATTTATTACCTCCAGGACACGGTGTGAGGATACAGAGACCTATCTCAGAGCGCTAGGAGTCTAGAGAGTCTTCGAGGATAGGGTGATGATTGAATAATTCCGAAGATACTCCGTACTGTTCAATTATTCGAGTATGTCGAGGGTCAGTCGTTTCTGATTTCATCGGTATCGACTCCGTCACGATAACTCTTACCTTGCTCACCTCGACAAAAAATACTCTCACTGACCAGCCCGACTAACAACTGTACCCAATAAGATCAGAGACTGATCAGAAACATGCTATTGGCCGAGGCCTTCCTCCGCCTGGAGATGTAGAGCGATGTCATACAGCAGCACACCGCCAGCTATGGAGGCATTCAGGGAGTCAGCGGCCTGAGGAGCCACAGTCACGATCGTCGGCATCACTCCTCACCATTGACATCGGTAAAGTCACTCTCGTACAGCATTCGAGGAGCTCTGCTGAAGGGCCATGGGCCTCACTGCCAACCACAACCATCACTCCTCTGTACCTGATAGCATGCACCAGGGCAGGAGGTCATCGGATGAGCAAAGCCAATTCGAACTCTCTCGTCACGAACTTCGTCACACAAAGCATTCGAGAGGCTCTCGAATTGTCAGCTGTGCTGAGATCAGCCATAGCATCATCAGACCACCGCTTGATTGCAGTCCATATCAACGCTGCCGAGAGGCCCTAACTGAGCACGCCGGCGAGAGTTTGACTAAGCCGGAACCGTAAGCGTTGGGCTATAAACTCACACACCCGGCAACGGTCCACGAGTCATCTAGGATGAGACAGCCGATTCCACCGAATCACCCTGCGCATCGAAAGTTGATGTTCTGGACGGTCGGTAGAGGATCGGTCCCTTGCTTCCCGACTCCTGAGGATGTTGCCACAACAGGAAGAAGCTTACGGGCGGAGCAGAACTTCAGGAGCCGCAAAGGATCTACGCTCGTATGGACGGGCATCTTGTCCCAGTACCTCGAGAGTGATAGCGGCTGATTTGACCAATTTCACTGGAAGCGTCACTGGAACCGTGCTGGAACAGTTTCCGACGGTCGACAAGCAAAAATATCGAACTCACTTCGCTCCGCTCTCTTCCAAAACCTTCCAGTCCCATGGATCACAAGAGCCAGGTGTCAGTACAACTCGTGCAGCTCTAAGAGCGAGGCCGATCATCGAACCAAAATCCGCGGATTCTCACCTGATAGCCCACGCTGTTTTCAGCAGTCTTCCTATATTATCAGTATACTGCAATCCGTCCAAGCACAGCACCTGGTAAGGATCAAACCGGCCCCTGTTATGCTCTTCAACTTACGATTTCGGGATAGCCCTCGGGGACGTCTGGCCCAGAGCAAACACCAGTATCCCAGTCGACCTCCTCACACTTGGGCATCCCGATGTCACCAATGCAGAGACGCTCGTCCGTCACTCCGTAGAGGTGAGCGTTGAAGTGATGATTGTAGGTGATGTGCCTACCCAACAGGACTCCTAGTGGAGCTAAAATCTACCAGGCCTAGCCCTAAGGATTTATTCATGTCTAGTTATCCCGGGCAAGACAGAGTTGAAAAGGGACTTTCCATCAACCAGGTCTATGGTGCACCCAAGGAAGCACGAACGGCAGCGAGCTGTGACCATTCGATGTTCGGGTTACACTCAAAACTAATCGCAAATCTTATTTGCCAAATAAGCAAATGCAGAAAATCCGCAGTCCGCGGTCATCTTCTATTGAAGATTACAATATCTCTGAGCAATTCGCCTCGATTGAGTTTCTCAGGTGCCACTCTCACAAAGCGCAGTGCGTCACATCGCCGATTGTGATATCACACATCATCTCCTTCTTTGCGTACTCGGTGAATTTCGTCTGAATGTAGTTCATGATGAACTGTTCATCAGTGGCGGCCTTGCGCCGGAGGATGATATCGAACCTCGCCTGGAACTGCTTTGCTTCTACCTTATGACGCTTCTTCTGTACGCAGCGTACAGTAGGCTGCAGCTTGGGCGGCTTGGTGAGAGAGTGTCCACCGAAGCACGGGAAGCACGGGAAGCGCGGGAAGCGCGGGAAGCGCGGGAAGCACGGGAAGCAACCACTTTTTTGGTACAGCTTTGTGGCCAATCCTCTCCCAAAAGTTCCATCACTTCTTAGTTGTGTGGCTCACTCGACTGTTCAAACGTTGTCAGTCGGAGGCACTCGAGAGCATTGAAACCAGCAATTGAGCTATCCTGGTACTAACAGGATGGTAGATGCTCCCCTGCATAGTATGCAGTGCATGCTGCTCGTCCGCCGTCCACGTAGCACGGAGCACATAAACAATTGAGAGATTATTCGACCGAGAATGCCCAGTATCGGCGCTCCTCAGTATGCGCTAGCGGTTCGCCGCTAGCCGACGGCATACGGGATGTTAAAGATAGGTGACCTATCATAGGTCCCCCAAGTCGGACCAGAAGAACCGGACCTCTATATCGAATCCGTGGCCCAGTAGACGGAGCTTGGTCGCCTGGATGTTACCCATGCGCCAATGAGAGCTCCGCGCAACTCCTCCCAATCGGTTAGCCGAACAGTTTTAACTTGGCAAACCAACTGTGACAATGAGTAATCTCAATAGCTCGAGGCTTGGATAAGCTAGGCACAACCATAGAGCGACGGATCTAACATAGAATCTGGAGCAATGGAGTACGGCGCCTGCTCTTATAGAAGTGCTATGATGTTCTCACTCCTCCAAGCAGCCCGCACCGATGCCCCACTGGGCCCAAGTGCTACGACACTAAGCCTCTCATAAATTTCGAGTCAGTCTCAGGGCCTCTGGCAACATCAATAAACTGGTGTCACCCCCAAGTCCCCGATGAACTGCAGAAGAGAATCGAATCGACTCATCAACTTAATCGGGCGCTTGAATCATTTAACAATGATTCTGCAAGACTTACTCTAGGAGGTCTCTCGGTACTCGGAGCGTCCGGTTGGCTGGTATGCCTCCCTCGAGCGCTGTCGCTGAATTCTCGGCAACTACCATCAGCGTATCAAACTGACACAAAAAACGCTGCGATCGTCAAATGCCTTCCTGGAAGATGAGGCGACTTGTGCGAATTTAGAATTAGAATTCGAATTAGATTCCTCTCTCGAGAGATTCAGGCTGATCATTAGAACCAGTTGTTTTGACAAGATCGGAGTCCGCCTGAGTCCGATCTTGTCGGAACCAACAGAGGAGGGCCTCGCTGTGAGTCGTGGCCATGAGATTCGAGCATGCCCACCTTATAGCCCGCAGCCGCTATCGATCGTATAGTATCTAAACCCTTCACGAAAACTCGCTCCTGCTCTTCCCTGAACTTATGGCTTTTCCGCAGACGAACCACGTACTTGGTGAAACTAAAAAGCATATCATGCATGTGACCCTCTTATCATGACGATCTCATCAGACTCGTTTTCGTCGGTATTCGCCGAATAATTTTGTAAATGGTCTGATCTCATTCACACGCTTCATTAACACCGTTTACCTGTTCGTCCGGGATACAAAATCGTAGTGGACACCCGGATCGAGACGAATCGCCGGTACTGGTTCGGGCTCCCCGCGCCACAGTGAACCCTTGTTGCTCAGCCGCAGTGATGAAAGTCGGCGACAGCGAAACATTAAAGCTATTCATATCACAAGTGGCTCGAGCGGATCTCTCGCTTCGCCAGGGAATCCGGATAATACCCAAGAGCAGGGCTTGCACCAATTAAAAACACAACTTCCCCGACCGAGGAGCATTGAAAAATGATGTGGACTAACCTAGTCATGCCTCTTCCTAGCACTATGATGGCTGAACAAGTGGGATGCCGCATTGTCAAGAGCTTGCGCACCTGGCAAAGGGAAACATACGAGGATTGTGGGACAAATTGAGGCTCCCGGCCCACACGAGCTGTCTACGGGGAAATGCCGGATACGATACCACACTTTCCCAGAAAAGTCAAGCAGACGTAGTTCCTACCCTGCGAGGTTTTAGTGGGACGCGACAGAAGGACCCTCAATACAACCCCACGCTGCCAGGCCGTCACTCGGTTGCCTACCGAGCACATTGTGTTTGATGACGGGTAGCCTGGAGACACCGATCCCTTGGTCCAGCCCCTCGACAAGCCTGGCAGCCTGCTTGGCACTCTCATACACCAGCGTCCTCTGAGCATCCAGCGCATCGCGTGCCTGAGGCGGAAAAGTGGAGATACGACCAGTGAAATTACCCAGGGGAGAGCAGCAGTCATTGGCGATTTTTCCAGGACTTCACTCAAGGTCTTGCAGGGATCTCCGACGGGAAGAAGAAAAGCACTCGAGAGACCTTGCCTCTCCTGCTTTAATTCAGATGCCGAAGTTTGGACGTGGAGCGAAATCGTGTCAACCCAGACATCTACCAGTTTAACCTCCTCCTTCGACAGCTCCGGCAGCTCTCCCTTCTTGCTCAGCTCATTTAACTTACTCGATGCCCCACGGTATCTGACAGGAGGCCGTAACGTCGGTCAATCCCAAGCTCCACCAGCGGCAGACCTCTCAGCGCCAAGCATTGCCTGCCGCAGTAACATGATCAACGAGAGCAATCGCAGCAAATGTGAAGACCCTATGAAGAAGCCCCTCTATTGTAAAAAGAAATTCAGAAAATTGGTCACACTGCGTCATGTTTTCGGGGTTTCGTGTCGTTTTCGGGAAAAGTCACACCACAAGAGAGAGTGCTCTTACAATTCGACAATTTCCTTCACGTCTGCATCGGCAGTCACCAGTACCGGCGGCATCTGGTTTATCAACACTTGCTCGATCTTCATCCCGGCCAGGGGCAGCGCCTACCAACCGAAAAGGTGGCCACCGAACTGCCGAGACAACTGACCTCAATGAGCCTGAGGGACTCGTCCACAGCCAGCTGAGTTGGGATGGACACCACAACCTGAGAGAATCTCGACAAAACGCGCATGAACATGAGTTCCTCACGAAGCCAGACTCCTCCGCGTTTTGGAGGACCCCATTGAGGTTACTTATGCCCTCCTGGAACTGCTCCACCCTCTCACGGGCCTGCAACCAACAAACGCTTCATCACAGCCATAACGATTTGCCTAGAGGCTCGGGTGAATGCCATCAGGCTAGACGAGTATTAGGAAGTTTGGCTAGGCAGCGAAACACAGTAGATAGCGCTGACAGCAGCGTCATAGACAACACTCCCAGTCGACTCTGCTGACGTCCGAAGGCTCACAGTCAGTTCCGAGCTAGGCGTGACCCGCCCAACGCGCCCACCTCCTTCAAGCGTTCCTGTAGGACCTCCGGCGCATGCTCAGCGCCCCTACCAAGAACAGTATCTGAGCTCGGTTGTAGGGGGGATCCGTCATGAAGGACCGGTAACTACTGTAGACAGTCTGCAAGGGAGTGAACGCCTTCAATGCCGCTGATACCCTGAAAGGGCCCCTGATGGGAATTGCCCGGCCGGGAGAGTTCATCTCACTTATCGTAGATCTGCGTGGTTGCGGTGAGCGCTGTATGGATGAAGGTTGGCAGGGATAGCAGCCGCAGTGTGTGACCGGTGGGCGCGGTGTCGATGACGATCCGATCGAACTCGGCGTATCTTAGGCGAAGAGCTCCGACTGCTATGGGCTGACGTCCACGAGGTGAGGGTACAGATATGAGCTCTTTTCCCAAGGGAATTCGACTCGAAGTTTTCAAAGCTTGCGAGGGAGAAGGCACGAGCCAACTGATTGTTTTCCCTAGGACCAATTTTACGAAAGAGAAAAGCATAGATTGTAAAGTTTCTTTAAGCGACAGGAGCATAAGGAGGCCCTCCAAGAATCGTGGGCCATGTTGTTATCCTGCCAAGCATGAGAAACTCCTTTCTTACACCGACTACGATTAAGTCAGCGTATTCCACCCCTACCCACCTGGAGCTGTGGAGCAACTGCATCAAGCGGGCCATTGCAACAATCTCGTCCATCCCAGGCGGGGCGGTAGAAGCCTTTCCGATTCCACCGAGAAAGCCGCCGAGCTCAGCCTCTATCGGAGCAATATCAACGCCAACTTTGGACGCCACGGACCTGCGGGGTCACAATGCAATCGGACGATGATTGAGGGAAGCATGAAAATACACTTTCGAGAGCGATGAGTAGCACCACGGCAGCTTTCCATGGCCGAGACCAGTTGGGCAATCCGCCACAGGACACGCGCGACGAAAGTGCAATCCGCCTGACCTCAGATCAACTCCCGTCGCTTTCTGGACATTATCCAGGGAGACAGCTGCAGCGAACTCATTCATGGCAGCTTCCGCATCGACCTCGAGGCCATAGAGTGATTCCTGAGACAGAGGTAGGAGCAGCGAGTAGTACTCGACACTCGGCAATACTGCCAAGGCCGACTTAAAGAAGGAGACGCTCAAATTGGACAGGCTTCACATATACGTCACTTCAGCGCCTTCTTCCATCAACTACGACCGCAGAGCGCATAATGCAAAAGATTGAGGGATCGAACCGGGCAAGCCAATGAGATGCGGCGATCGTAATGCGACCTTCAGGATATCAGAAGTCGAAGATCCATCGCTTCATGGGCCGCTACCTCCACCAGCGTAGGTTCTCCCTTCAGCTCAACTTGTAGTGAATCGGCAAGACTGTGGGCTGGGTCCGTAGACACACATAGCGTCCCTAAGATAATGAGAGACCATGCACACTAGAAGGGGAAGCTAGTAGTAGCCCCTACGCAAGCCGCTCCGACCGAAGCGAACTGCCAACGCTGCCGCCCAGGTGGTCTTACCAACGCCACCTTTTCCACCTGAGGACGATGAGCGTTCATCACAGTCATACCGCGGGAGAAGACAGAGGAAAGCTCAAAAAGAATTCACGGGAAAACTGATGGCAGTCGTCAAGAGAGGTTCTCGAACGTCACTTGCGTTCAATAGAGTCCCGTTGCCAGAGACGCAGTTCCGGGCTCACCGACGAAAAGATACTTCGGCGCTCCTTTCTCTAACAGTCGGTCCAGATAGACCTCCGCCTTCCTCTCAGTAGAGCAGAAGCACCGAGAAGATGCAGGAGGGAAGAACGGGACCCGAACCGAACGGTGGCAGAAGTAGCGACCGATAACGGCGGTCATGGAGACTCGACTAACTCCCTTTCAAAGGCACTCCACCACGCAGGCTGGACCCTAACGGCCGAGTGACCAAGAATCTTCAACAGGAGAAATCCTACTGTCCGATGAGAAGCAGAGCTACCAAGAACTAAGAGGGTCCCGCGGGAGCTACAGCCGAGATAGTACTGTACGCAAGCCACTGGATGTTGCGTCGAACACAGCAAAGGAAGTTTCGTGAGGAAACAACGACGTCTCTCCCCTCCCCATGCCATTAGGTAGCAAAAACACTGAAGCAACGAGAGAGACAACTGTATGAATGTCGTACAAGGTAGGGCCACGTTTTCAAGCCACACTTCGGTCACCTCCATGGCAACGGATTCCTACAGACCTCAACCTGGCCCTCTTGCTCGGATGTGATGCGCGATGCGTTGGCTCTTTCATGCGGTCGAGGTTGGAGCCTTCCGAGACGTAGTGTCCTCGAGTGAGCTCCCTCCCCTCGTGAACCGCGCAGGTGCGCTTCTTGGATGGCACGAGAATAGCCACCGGCCATCCTACGATGACCAACCATTCTTGCCGCCGTACTTGTAGTTACTGGATGCCACGAAGTGAGTTATCAGACTGATCATATCAGTCGACCAGCCGTGCGAGTATGGCCGTTGTACCAGTGATGCGGTGATAGGGTATTTACAGGAAGCTACCTTGGAAGGTGCCGGAGGCTGCTGCGAGGAGAGAGCAGTAGTTGGGCAAGGTAATGATGAGTTGAAGATTCGCACTTGTAGTTCGCAGATGTTATGTGTGCAATACTCTGGTTGTGAGTTCCGGTTTTCTACCACGAGTTGATTCGTGTTCGATCGCCAAGGGTTGGTGGCTCTCCTCGGGGACATGCCATGGTGACGTGAAGATGGTGGACCGACGTGAGGCCAGGCGGGCAGGTGGGTCACTATGTCGACCACTCGTCCCGAGTTGCGCCCTAGGCGGCCTTCTCGGTTGAGAACAACCCGAGAGCACCCTATCTAGCGAGCCGCATGATGCACACCCCTCCGGCGCAGGTCAAACAAAGTCAAGGTCGAGTAGAGGGAGAAAACGAGACAGGACTCAGTAAGTACTGTCTTTTTTTCGTATTGTTTTCTTAGTACTACTCACGATGATAAAGACATTCGCCGACTATCCTCGGCAAACTATCTATCCCTAGTTTCTCTAGCCTACAACCAGAGCATCAACTCCGCGATAATTGATGACCCCTCTCACGCCCTATTCGGCCGGAGCCCGGTCGCAAGACTCGCTCCAGGGTACGCCGCTCAAGAGGCTGCAACGACAGCTATTCATGATGACCATGGCATGATCGCATAGGCTGCTACGCGAGTGCAGCGATATAAACTGCTGTATTTCGAGTTTTCTCGGCAGACGGCGTCTGTCGACGTCTGGCAGACGCCCGCTTCTCTGAGACAGAGACTCTAACCACAATGCCTCCAAGGGAAATTTTTCTTGTGTAGTAGCTCAGGGATCGTGAGTATTGACGGTTAGCTCGTCCAGCGCCAAGGGCGGAGGCTCGGGTCGGCGAGCCATTACGAAGAGCAAACCAACTGCTGTTCGAGAAGAGACAGGCTCAATCGATTCATTGTACGTGAAAGTATGCACCGCTAATTCTGTAGATTGGAAGCCTCTCTCGCCCGAAGTCCGACATTACTGGAAGAAACGCCCGCATGAGAAGAAAAAAGGCAACATTAAGATTGCAATGTTAAACACAGCAGCGCACAGGCCAGCTCAGGATCCGCACTCCTCTGTTATCATCTCGGCCATTTTCTGGGACAGATCCTGCAGCTCGTTGGCATGCTCACCCAGGAGGCTGCTCAGCATCTACAAACAACTCCATTCATCGTCACCGAGAATGACAAAGCGAAAGGCCTCCCGCAGCCCCGACAATTTCATGGCGCGCGAAATATTGAAGCCCACCTGATCCTCCAAACCTCCGCCCAGTATCCAACTGTAGACACCTTCAATACTCTTTTGAATCAGCCGCGCCGTCGGCTCATCCTCGCCGTGCAGAGTTGGAAGATCGTTCCACTAAAATGAACTCGGACGTCTCGCGGAAGAGTCTGGTGTTCTTCCGGTCCCCACCTTCTGTTTTTCCAGGGCGACAAACTGCTCCGTCAGCGGGCAATACACGGCATCAGCAAAAAATGCCATCGCAGTCGAGTTCTTGGACAGATAGCTAGGACCAGGCACATCCGTCACTGCGCCACGAAATTGCTCACCGCCTCACCTGGTCCTACTGGCACTTTCGTTCTCAACAAGATCCATAAGAGTAGCTGCTAGTCTATTCACACTAGTCCGAGTCTCGTCCGGCGCCCAAGGAGAACCAACCTGCACGACGAAGATCGGTCACAGTCAGGTAGCGGAGGCTCTAGGTTCGGTTCACGTTCAGACAGGCATGCGGAACTCAATGACCCGTATCTCCAAATTGAAGACTCCGATGCGTAGCGGACGCGGATATAGCTGCACGACGCCAATACAGTCGGTCAAATCGTTAGCGGCCGCCCACTGACCAATTAGACGCCCCAGTTGCGTTCGATAATTCGAGACCGAACCCCGTAAGAGATGGCGTGCTTCACAGATTTCTCCTCCAGTTCCAGTTTATTTCAGCTAGCGAACGCCTCCGAGAACGGGAAAAGGTTTTCAAGTATACTTCACCTCTGCGCTGTAACGCTCACTCAGCGCGTTATGGAAGTCGGCCGCCTCCGCAACACTATCATGAACTACAAAGGGAATTTTCTGTCACAGAAGATTTCCGGCGAAGAATGTGCTACTACACCGATGATGATAATTCTCCACCCTAAAATTATAAACTCCAAGTTTCATCCTCACCTGCTGGAGCGCCGTAGAGCAGGCAGAAAGGTCGCCCGAAGCCCACGACTGCAGAAGCACTGGGGATTCCGTGAGACTACGTATCTACTTCACGGCAGCAATAAGCGAACACCGCCTTCATGTGAGCTGATGTTCATACCAACTCATCCGCAGCATCAGGCCCAGCGAAGGCCTCTACGTCCGTGATGGCCGCCAGGTACTGTGACAGGTGATGAGCAAACAGTTGCGGTGAGTCCAGCACTAACGGCCACCGAGTGTCCCAGAAATATCTGATACAAAAACAACCGACCCAATGTGAACAATCGAATCGATCACCGGGGCGCGCGCTAAATGGCTTTTCTGTACTGTAGGTTAGCCAGCTTACTTGCCGAGAACCTTCGCAAAGTTGATGTCGAGTTCCTTCCGAAGCCCTGTCGAATTTTCTTCACCCGCTTCTCGAAGCCATCTATCGTACACTGTCTCGCTGTGCTTCCACACGTCCAGAAATCTCGCTGTCGCCCATTCAGGCCGATCAAGACGATTCGTACCTGCATAGCGAAATCAGTCGTCTACGCGAATTTCCACTGGGATGACCCTAGAATCACTCATAACAGCATAAGCTCATCTCTCAACGCTCGCTCTCAACCCAGAAATGAAATACCATTCTTGCCGGGACGCAACCGTCTGCGGTTCCACTGCGTTATCTAATCCCCTCTCACCAGCATCCTCCCGGGCGAAGTGATACATAAACCGCTGCTGCAGCAACTGCCTGGTAAGGGCGTCAAATGACCAGGACACAGCCGTCGATGAGTCGGTGGACTCTGACACCAATCCACACGCTTAGTGATCTCCCATCTCCCAATACCCAACGAGACGCCCTGGTCGACTCCGACCATCCAGAAATGATGCGACCGTAAATATCCCCAAGCTCTCCGCTACGAGTATGCCATTTTCCCGCAAGCCCGGACAGACAACCCAGTACAGCCTCCACAAAAGAATTTTGAACATAGTGATGATAATCGTTTAACGCTAGCAGTATGTTGAATATTATTCAACTACCCGAGAATCAAAACTACGTCTCAACTTCTACCCTCTCTCATGATACCATTTCTATGGGAAAGGGCTTTTCTCAAGTTCAAATTACGCAGCCGCGGCCACCAGTATGGTCACTCCGCCCGAGGACTCCACCGAAGCTGCCTTACCCTCCTCAGCGGCCTGACGATGAAGACTCTCCAGCCTATCGAGGACCTTCACGAGGCCGACGACGTCCCCTCCCGCCACTGGAGGGGAGCGAGGGTGGTTCAAAGACTCCACCGTTACAGTAGACATCATCCACTCCCACGACCCCGTAACTACGTCCTGAGTCGAAGAGGTGACCTCAGAAGCATCGCCGAACGATCATACGACCTCCAGTTGCTTCGAAAGTATCCTCCTCTCCTCCTCCACCAACACTTCAATTCTCTTATTCACCACGGACGCTAATCGAGGAGCCACGCCGGCTGACTGTGACATGCATGACGATGCTTCAACCTGCAGGGGATCACGACGCGCGTCTCAAGCAGCAGTTCATACTCGCCCCAACCGAAGACTCTCCACGAGCAGCTCTACAGAATCTACTGTGATGAAAGAGCTCGGTAGATTCTCCGTCAACCTAGCGTCCAACCAGTCCCCCCTACGGTACCGCCAGCCATCACGAAAGACTGGATTCTCAGCGTTGCGATGAGCACCGCTCTACGGCGGAGCCACACGCCTGCCTCTCCGAACCGCCCAACGACGCCCGATATTACAGCGAAGTTGTCAACAACCTTCCTCTTCTCCGGCACCCCAGAAGCCTCCCTCAACTGCTGCGGAACCGTCCTCATGTCCTCAGTCTTCTTCATCAATGCAGCCGCCTACACCCAACCCAATCACCACATACCCTTCAGGCATCCCTCACCGTCTCTGTGTAGACCATCGTAGCGACTGCAGAGTCCATCGACTGCCTCAGCCCGCTATCGGCTTGGATCCGCTCCGCCCGGGCTGCCGTCCTATCCTCGACCTCTCGCCAATACCTATGCCATTAACAAGGTCGACCGCGAAAGTATCAACTCTTGATGTCATTCAGCGACGTTCCGGCAAGGGAGTGTTAGCTCTCATCGATTCACTTTTCCCCCACTACGAGCGGTCTATTATCAAGACGACCCCATCAAGTTTGACGGCCGTTCCTCGAATCCCCCTAACTCCCCTCATCATGAAAGTTTCACGGAATGGACATCTTACCGCTGCAATGCCTGACTGAGCCGGTGCGATGTCCTCATCAATCACGTCCTTCACAGCCACGTACTCCCTCTGAGCCCCTCCCTTGCCCCGATCAGCCGCCTCCTGCAGACGTTGGCGAGCGGCATCCAACTCAGCTTGCTTCGCCTGGAGTTGCTCTTCAAGGGAGCCTTCCGAGGCTGCCGTCGACGCCGATGGTGATAGCAGAGGTAACCTGCACGCGATCGCTGAGGCACGTCCTGGGGGTGTATCCCCTCAACGCCGAGAGCACTCCGATCGATCCACCATTGAGTTTCTTCACTCCTGTAGAGTCGCCCGAAGCAGCTTCCATCATTACGCTCAATACCAAATTTACAAAACCTTTAGTCGAGCGAGCCAATCATTTTCTTAGCGAAACCATAAAATTTTCATTCGTTCAGAAGATGAAGCTGGCCCGGTACCCCATCACGCCTCTCGAACAAAACCGTCACTGCGCCCCAAAATTACACATCCTCATCATAGTGTCTGGTTCCCCTAATTCTAGC
Organism: Perkinsus olseni; assembly: GCA_013115135.1. NCBI lineage: Eukaryota > Perkinsozoa > Perkinsida > Perkinsidae > Perkinsus > Perkinsus olseni. The sequence continues at coordinate 24,114 of JABANP010000578.1, forward strand.
TTTCTCCCTCATCCAATTCCTCTCCTCTCCCGTGGCCGTCGAGAATTTCCGTCCGAGCTCGTCGGCGATGGCCGCCCTCGCTGCCTCGAATCGTTCATGCCCGTGAACTCGCCATGCGACCTCCTCCGGGCTCGGCCTGAGTACGATATTTCTCGACTTCTCGACCTCGATTGAGAATGATAATACCAAATACCTCCGCGAAGCCGAAACTCTCCCGCGCGCGAATAATCAAGAGGAAAAGACTTTTTCTTCTGGTCGGAATTTTCGCGGAGATAAAATCCTAGAATAGTGATCTGAATCTCAGGACCCGCCGAAAAATGTGGATGGAGCAAGATCTCACTTGCGAGCTGCAACGATCGATATAACATACCGTAAAATCACGAACTCCTGATCAGCTTGTTAGAAAACTCAGCGCAAGGCGGTGTCGTTCGACCCTCTACAATCCTCTTCTGATGATCCTAGTACGCTGGGATTAATCTGCTGATCGGGTGTGATGTTCGGAAGTGTGAGTGGCACACGAGGAACTTCGCAAAGCCCGATTTTTACTCTGGAGAACTCGCGGAGTACTACCTTGTAGGCAGCCAAGCTTCCAAAAACTCCCGAACGGATTGATGGGATTGAGCGGCGGTCTTCACCGCTGGCTTTGGTCGGTCGCCACCAATGTTTGTATGGGCATCTAGGTACCGCGCTACGAACATAAGCTGAGGCTGCCGCAACAACAAAAACTACATCAGTAAGGTGACGGGAAATTTAGCTCAATATCGATGGCCTTGGGTTCAGCCGTACAAAGACCGTGATCCGGACGGGATTTGAGTAGTTCGCAGCGGCGCAGGGGAGGGAATACATCTGCTGTCCGCAAAATCCATCGATGACCTCGACCACAGCCTGAGACGGCTTGAAAGATACGCCAGTATGAGTGATCATTTTCCGATACCACACCTCCGTGAAATTGTGCACTCAAAACGAAAGAGAATAACAGCGACATGAAACCGAGCAGCGGACTGCACCGCAATGGGACAGTGGAAATACTGGGCTGACGTTACAAATCGATCATGGAACTGAGCAGCTGCCAATGAAGTTGTGAAAATCTGAAAAGATTGACGCAATCGGAGCTCCCAATATACTAGACGGTCGACGAGTCTCAGAGTCTGGCATACCACTCCTCGGCGAATTCGTAATCTGCTGAATACGACAACACCGAGCTCACCATCGAACCGCAGGCCAGCCTTATTAAATTTCTTATCATAGTAAGCTACATCATCAAGCAGCGACACCTGAACAACAACCGTTGCGACTGATGATAAGGAAAATGAGGGGGTACCCCGTCCTGGCGAACGGCATGACGGAAGATCTTCATAATTTCTTTACCCTTCTGAAGAGGTACCTCGAGCCAACAGCAACAGTCGATGCTCAAACGAGATTGATCCACGCTGAGAGGCCCTGCGCGGATGCCTTCCCCGCCAGTTCATCTACACTACCTCCTGCCCTTCACGGCACTGCGGCAGCGGCATCGGTTCCCGAGTAGAGGGGCAATGGGCCATTGGAACAAGTAAATGCCGTAGACAGTCATTGGAGACGTCACGTACGAAGCTGAAGAGAACCTCATTCGACCAGTCTTCGCGAAGACGATAGACACGCAGTGAAGCACAGTCCCGCGGTGGGGAGATTCAAAACAGAATGTGCTCCCTCCTCAGCGAGTGAGCAGACCGGCAGGCGAGAGTCGGCCTCTCCCGCCACACTGAGAGTTGTTTACATCCATCTTAGAAATATAACTCCTCTCCTCACGACTCCATCAGGCCACCGTAAAGAGGCCGTTTCATCAATGCCGATCGCTTGGCACATCTGAAAGGTGCGCGGCTGTTCGGTGGAGCCCAAGATTCCCTTACACCTAGGAACATTCCGGAGCCCGATACTGAGAAGAACAAGTAAACCGGCGGGTAGTGGGGAGATGTTTCACTAGAGTTGGCCGGGCTCGGGATAACCCCTCAGAGTATCTCTCAGCTTTCCAAGAAAGTCCTGTGATGAGGGAGACCAAAGTCCGAACCTGAATTGACCACGTACACCACATGGGCTCTGTCCTATGGGCAGCGCCATACACAGAGAATTCTACGCATCAAATGGTCGATGAGAACGACGACCTGTGCAACTGTTGGTCTAACCAGAAGTCGAAAGTGCACATGTATTGTACCACAACGTTCATATTACAATACCACACCACGCTCAACCCGTTTCAAAATATTACCGCAGGGCCATATAGACGTTCTCCTCACAGTTTGACTTGCATACAAAAAACTTAGCCGCCTTGGGGTTGGCGTCGAAGAGGTGAGGATTGACATGAGGATATTGCTCAGCAACACAGGTTGGCACGACTAACGATACACCGCACCGATCCGTCAAGGACTTCCCTCCAGCCGAGGACGCAGATGGGGGCAGCAAAGATTCCCTAAGACGTTTCAGTCGGAAATACCGGAAGCCAACCTGAGCCACCAAGACCACTCGTCCAAGGCTCGATCAGTGGGTCTCTCATACCCGGCTAACCCTCATTGGTGTTGATCCTTCATTTCCCACCCTGAGGCCTTCCCTAAGCCGCTCCTTCTCAGATGCGGGCTGCATGATTATAAATTGAACATAAACTCCTGAGCACGTAAATTGAAGGGAGAGTCACGACATGGAAATACCCCCGCTCGAACTCTGGCGTGCGCGACTACGCTCCCGCGACCGCGTGCCTCTGCGACCGAGCTATGGTTACACTAGAGAGCCTCCTGTAACAGACTAAGAGCTCAACAACATTGCTATCACAGCTATTAATCCTCTCCTCTCAGTGACTTGTTCGCATCTCCATGACTTTCATCGTCATCATGCTTGCCGCCATCGCGGCTACCGTGGTCGCTGAGGGCACTACCGCCCTCAACACCACCTACCCGCCTTCCCCTGACCTCATCCGCGGTCCTCCAATTACGGGCCATGACGTGTGGTGGATGCTCGCCAGCAAGAAGATCGACGAGCTGCTACAAGCGGAGCAGGAGGCAGCTGGTGGTGCACGTGGTGAAGGAGAGGTTGAAGGGCCCACCACTGAGGGCCCTCCTACCTCCACTACAACCACGACCTCGCCTACCACCACCAGCGGGTCAGGAACTGGACAGCTCCGTGGAGGGGTGGGAAGGTAAGACAGAACTCATCAACCACGGCGTTGTAAATACTTCTGTTTCCTTGTCAGTTCTACTTCGGTTGCCTGGAACGAGGGCGGCGGAGTAGCTTTGCTCGTCATGACGGAACTGCTCCTCATGACGTTTACTAATTAGTTATCTGTATAACATTTGCACGAGGTTGTACTGATTTTTTGAAGTACCTGCAAGTTGTGTTACCATAGTTCATTCGGGAATCGATATCAGGCGAGGAAGATGCGCCGTTCATATCGCGCTCGCCCGAAATTCGATGAACCTCCTAGTCTGATAGTCATTCGGAGTTGATATTGAATCCTTTGTAGGTGCTAGAACTTTTAGAATTTCAGTCTTTGAACACTCTCTATCGAGTGCGAGAAGCTGCTTGAGCGAATTGGTCGAATAGTCCTTCACTGGAGGGCCTCCAGCAAATAAAGCACATCAGTTCATGAATTGGTCCTGCTGGGATGCGGGAGTCCACACTGTGGACTCCACAGTGATGAATGCAACTCCCACGGAAAGAGACGAGCTTTCGAAAACGATAGGATTAGCACGGCGAGTCACATGGAAATACCCTGCTCGAAGTAGGGCGTGCGCGCGTTGACCCCGCGACCGCGCCATGGTGCCATTCAACATCTCTGAATGGTCGAGTTAGGCCCTATCAGTTCAAACTGAATAGGTTTTATTTCCCGTATTTTCAGTGTTATCGAACATTTTAATGATCTTTATCATTAACATGATCGCCGCCATTGCGGCCACTGTGGTTGTTGGGGGCACTACTGCCCCCAACACCACCTCTCCTCCTTCCCCTGACCTTCCCTCCGGCCCCACCGAGCATGAGATTTGGTGGATGCTGGCGGAGAACAAGATCGCCGAGCTCTTGGAAGCGGAGCCGAAGGCGACGACAGGTCTATTTGATGGAGTGGAGCTCCATCCGATGCCCACCACCGGTGGGCCGCTCCACCTCCACCACTACCACTTCGACGACCAGTAGACCTGAAGGGCAGCTCCGTGGAGGAGCGGGGAGGTAAGGCGTGTTATATCGTGACTGCTTCGCTCATTTCTGTTTTTCAGTTCCACCTCGGCTAGCTGGAGGCAAGAAGTCGGGGTGGTGTTGGTCGCCATCGTGGTGGAGATAGCCACGTTGGCGACCATGTAATTAATTACTATTGTATTATTTGCATGATGTTGTTTAGAATTTTTTGAACATTCTCGGGAGTTGTGTTGACAGAGTTTGGGGATGGTGGGATAACATCTCAGGGTCTCCCAGTCTGGGAGTCCCAGACTGGGAGAGTAGTAGCAACTAGAGTATACCGGGTATACTATACCCACGAAGTGAGGACCTCATTCAAACTCGGTCGAACTTGAATTGAATGCATAAATGTGCGCTCGCCCGGAGACTAGAGGAGCAGCATCGCCGGAGCTCTCCATTACCACATCACAAAATACCGCTCCTCCCCTTTCGGATAGCACCATCCTGATCCCGAGTCGTAGGACTCTTGAGACAACTCCCGTTGATCATTGTGTCCGGGGCTCATCGGTTGAGTTGATTGCGCATGCACGATTGGAAGACATAGCATTGCTATGTAGCAACTGGAGTAAACGCTGGGGGTGACCCTCAACTACTATCCCGGTCCCGCAAATTGCGGGCCGCAATATCCATAGTTACCATGGCATAGTATGGGATGCTGTCGACATCATGCTGAGCATGAGTGAAACGCCGAGCGGTACCGTTAACCCACAGCGTAAACAACGAAAATTCATCATTGGCAATGATCCCCGCACCCCATCAGAATTCGAACGACTAATTCTGAGTTTCTCCCAGCTTCACTAACGGCAGACACATCAGCAAGTCAAGAACGCAACTCCCGATGGACCAGAGCAGCTAACTAGAAACTTTGGTTGTATCTCGGGGAAGCAATATCTCATGATATCGCACCTTTTCAACAGAGAACAGCAGGAGTAATACATAAACACAATGAATATATCGACAAGCATACAACGGAATAATTTACTCGGCCACTTCATGAGCTCTCTTGGCCATTCCCTCCTCGACAGCCTTGCGAATCACGCCAATGACTGACTCCGGCTCACTGGTACTGAAGGCACAGAAGCATGCGTTAGGGCTCATAGTATGAGCCTCATACTAGCACCATAGACAAGCCACAGAGAGGGAAGGAGAAAACAGCACAGCCTAATACTACCGGAAGACAGCACTTCCAGCCACAATGACGTTAGCACCGGCATCACCAGCAACGACGGAAGTGGAGGGATTGAGTCCACCATCGACAGTGATATCTAAAAACGAGACACCAGTATGGAGAAGAGCCTCAGGTGGTGAACACCAAAGCAGTACCAAGGGAGTGGCCGTAACGCTTCCGTGCTTCCTCAACCTTGACCATCATGTCGGGCATGAACTTCTGGCCACCGAAGCCAGGCTCGACGGTCATCACCTGTATCATTATCAAAGTGGAAAGCGCGCCAAAATGAAGTATTCTACCAAGAGGTCATCAATCACGGTGCTCTCAGCATCGTCCTTTCTACCGATATCCAGAACAGACTGGACAGCGCTCACAGGCGTCTTAGGCTTTATAGCGATACCCACCCGCATTCCTGAGAAGCTGTGATGAAACAGAGGCATAAATCTCACTGTGGCTTACCGTGCTCACGGATGGCCTGGCAAACCTTGAGGCACTCCTCGTGATCCTTTACGGCCTCAATGTGGAAGTCAACCTAGACGCAACGCAGCTCTACACGTGTCATACCAGAGGAAAATCGTGAAACTGGGCGACCAGCTTACAAGCCTCGAGAGCCGCCCTAGATAGTACCTGGTTGCATCCGCACTTCTTCAAGTCCTCGATCCATTGCATCGGGTTGCTGACCATAATGTGAGCGTCGAAGAAAGGGTGAGCATGCCCAGTCTCTGACTCTAAAAACCGAGCGATGGAAATAGCAGATTGGCTGATACTTGTACCTTGCTTCCTGTAGTACTTGTCGAGACTCTCTACGACAGGGAAGCCGAAGGACAGATTGGGGACGAAGTGACCATCCATGAAATCAAGATGGAGCCAGTCCGCACCACCTGAGACATTCACCACTCATCGAAGACTGCGAATATTGACCGAGTGAACATCCGAGATGAGTCGGAGAAAGACTACCTTTGAGGACTTCATCGCAGTCGCGTGCGAGGTGAGCGAAGTCTGCCGCGAGGACGCTGGGAGCAACGATGGCCTTACAACTGGTAGACATTTTAGTAAAAGATCTTTTCATACACTGAGGAAGACAACCTCGAAGAACGTGATACGAAAAGAAAAATTCCTGCTGCACGACTATATTCACAAAAGCTGCTGGGCTACGGCACGCACCGTACGGGACCGGATATATCGTACTACGGATGCTGTTTTGACGAAGAACAGAGCAAGAACTAGAGCATACTACTGCCAGTCGTCTACTGGTATGATACCAGCATAACGCACTAACGTTACGTGGAGATCCAAGTAGAATTCTTCTGCTCTGCAGCATGACACTGCTCGTACGAAGACGGCCAGATTTGAGGAATTGCAAGTATTCGTGAGAGGTCAAGATCTTGCCGAGCGCCGATTTGTGATTCTTGTCCCAGTCTGGGACAAGACATCCTCGTGCGTTGATGAGTGATGGGCCATCAGTGATGGCTCGTCAGTGACGTGTCGTAACTTACGACATTGCTGTGTCGTTTCGGATTCCGAACTTGAATATGGTTTCCCTGATGCCTTCGGGTATTTCAAGCGATTTGACTCAGCTTCATTTTCATTCAGTCGCCTCACGGCGAGGCCCTCGCCAGAGCGGCTTCTCGACCTATACTGATGATCAGCCAAGCGGATTTCTGAGGAATCCTTCCTCCCTGATACGGCTCAGGCTGCCGCGTGAAGCCGAGATCGTCCAGAGTCTTCATCTGAGACTCTGAGTTTGAATTTCCTAGGCC
>JABANP010000579.1:0-31215 GCA_013115135.1 Perkinsus olseni
CGTCCTGCGATCCACAAGCGCGCTAGCTGTCGCTACCCCAGTCGTGGGGAGTATCTCCCATAATCCCGCACATGGAATGAGCTCACGTGAAACACTAGGAGGTTTGTTATGAGACTGGGCCAGTCTGGCTGGCTAAGTGCGAAGACGATACCCGGGTTCTACAATCTTACATCTGCTGCCTTATCATCATCCGCCACTTAGCTTAGCTTCAGCGTAGCTCCGCATCGGAGCAAGATAAGATCAGCGACACAAGCATCGCAGGTCCTCCTTGTCTTGAGTCCTTCTCACTACCATTCTTTTTCGACGGAGGACTGACTGACGATCTGAGACGGTGAAGCTCTGAGGCTTCCCTCGCGCTCAATACCCGCCTGAAGCGCTACGTCCCTCCCGTTACACGGCGCTGGTCGAAACCTTGCTCTCGTCACGTCACGCGCCGGCGCTGCTCAACGAGATCAAGCGGAAACGCCTTGGGAGGGAATGCCGGTCTCGAAGTGACGACAGAATCATCGAGTTCTGCACCCAAACACCTCGTGGCGTTGCTTGGGGTAACATGGCGTTGCTCCTCGCGGGCCTTCTCTCTCAATTCAATATGAGAGAAAGAGGACAGTGCACGCTGAGGATTCGCGTGCAAACCGACCTGCGCTGTAGCGAGCTAGCGTGACGTTACTCGCGTCACATGGGATTTTGCGAACGGTTGGGCTCCTATGGCCTATCTCCTTGCCCAAGGATCACCAGAAGTGAATCGAGCACTTATCCGTATCGTGGTGGTGCTTCTGTCGTGTTCGTCCCAGTTACTGGGACCCAGTAGCACAAGATGTCGTGGTTGAAAGACGAACTGTGCATGCGATGAACAATACGTTGTGCTATTCCCTCCATCACTGGTTCCCTTTCGTAGGTAGCTGTCCATTTACCAATGATGATCTTCCGCCTTATCATCTCAGCCTTCCGTTTCTTACCTCTGGTCTACGGTGGTCGCAGGTGTCGCCCTTCTCCCAAACCAGCATCCCACGCACATTCGAGCCCCGCCCAAACTCCAGTTCCGACTCTCCCCGCCCAAACTCCAGTTCCGACTCTCCCCCTCGTACCCAAGCTCGATGAGCACACGTACAAGCACATCGGCTATTTCGTTTACGAGTCGAAAGTTCCCTACTCCGTCAAGATGGTTTTTGTTGGCCTTCCTGGCGATGTGGGCATGTTCTCCGTGGAGTGTAAAGGTTTTTATCAGAGTAATTTGTTCCGTCTTCACCGAAGTCGAGGGAGACCCGGACGTTATCCACCAGGTGCCGGACGCTGGTCCTGAGCGGGATGAGCATGGGGTTTGGGTAGCTCGAGCGGAAGGTGCATGCCCTGAGGCCATGGTCCGACAACAAGATTTCTCTTATTTCAGTGTCAACGAGGGCGGCGATTTAGAGGTTTCCTTCGGCGATAACCTTGTTACTCTATCACGCACCTGGTTGCCGCTGGTACCGGGAGTCTATTCCTCTGGCGACTCGTCCGAGTTTGGAGTCCAGATGCAGTATAAAATCAGCATGGACGGGACCGTTGATGTGAAGCTTGGCTGCGCTGATGGCGGTGACACCGGTTTCAAGAAGTACAAACTCGTTGGAACAGGCATTGGTAAGCCCTACATGGTGAAACCTGTCGATGACGGAGATACGTTAAAGGACCTCGTCGAGAGCCTCAAGTTGGCTTGCCCTGGTTTGACTGGATATCAACTCGATATGGACAACTACAATACTGTGGGATTTGCGACCGGAGGAGTGATTTACGTTGCTGGTGAATTCTTCCGTGATGCTCTTCATAGACAACTTTCTTAGTCTTTTTCCGCCTATTGTTGTTAGTCCCTATTCCAATCAATTTTTTCCCTCCTTACGCTCCGGAGCGCAGGGACGGCTAGTGACGTTCGCGTCGATTCCAGAATTCTCTTACTCGTTTACTGCAACTCAAGTTTTGCCGATCATCAGTCAGTGACAACTGTCAAGGAAGCACCTGTCCTAGACTCCGTTTCGCCACTCGATCACAATTGGCGATGTTGAGTTCAGTTGGTCAGGCAGGATGTCGATAGAAATGGGCGATACAGTAACTGTATTTCAGACGAAATCTCCATGGGAGAGTGATGAGAGTTAGCCTAGGGGAACTAGTTAATGGTATTTGTCGCTGTCCATTGCCGAGTAAATGATCGCACACACAGCCTGGCAAGTTGTTGCGTGAACTCTCTTCTTCAATGCTCAACAATAGCTTGTTTAGCGCGCCACTCACTTAAGATTGAAGTTCAGCTTATTTGTGAGAAAGATCGAAGTATCCCTATGTCTAGGGCTTATATCTAACCCTAACGTATTAATTGCAAACTTGAGTTTTCGAACTTAATATCAGCCTAGAATTTCTGGCATTTTCTTCCACCACTACACCATTGTTGTGTTGTTGGAAGGATCTACGACAGTCGGTTCCAACCGGGGAGCAATGGAGTCCATTGCTGCTGCGTCCCATGAAACCCAAGGTTGCTACCCGCATTTGCTCTTTGTGCGTTCGAACGTCACGGCAATCGTGTGCATTCCTCGACACGCGAGTAAGCACACGTCTTCCCCGACCTCCTGTCGAGTCCTGTTTCCACAGCTCTTCGAGCCCTGTCTCAAATAGCCACTGTACTGAGTTATAGTGCACAAGTGAATACTCAACCCAGTGATTGTGTCCCAGTCATCCCTTGGATACCGAGGACTCCTCGCCTCCTCGGCGAGGAGGCAATGGAAGTTAGGCCATTCACCGGAATGCGATGAAGAAAGGCTAGACTAGCCTGGCTAGTCTGTTGTCATTCACACTCTGTAATCCAGGGAACACAAGCCAGGATATTGGAGGGGTTAATCTCAATAACGTATGAACAGATCCATGGTAAATCACTTGAGCCTAGCAGAAGAAAATCTCACAAACATGTGTAGAATGCTGGCCGTGGGAGACAGGATCGGGCGTGCGCTACTCTGGATGTCTGTGTAAAAGATATCTAGCCGTTTCGTGTTCTCATCTGTCTCCTCGGTTACTAAGATTTTGAGAGAAGTCTCGTGACTAGTTCAGTTGCATTTGCCCTCCGGAAGCGCTGTCTTCCATTGATCTCTGCAACTTCCCGTCAATCAAGCTATCTACATCAAGAACTCTACTTGCGTTCTAGTCCATTCCCAACTACACCAACCCCACCCTTCGAGAGAGCATACTACACAAACAATAGCGTGCGTGCCTGCGACACGACAACACACGGGCTGTTCAGTAAACTTTGGCAAGACCTTTTCCAGAACTACTTTTTAGAATCATTTCTCAGAATGCATTCCCGAATCCTGTTCAGTGAACTCTATTCTCAAATATTTCAGAACGAGTTATGGAATCAGTTCCGAGATGTGTTCAAACCCCTTCCGCGTCACTGGAAATCCGCATGACGCGGATCGCGTCACGCGATGGTTTTCATGAGTCGTATAATCGAGCGAGTATGTTCGAATCACAACTCGCGCAGCGCGAGTCGCGCTCAGCACTTGAAATGGTTTCACGATGAATCATTTGTGCCATCTATCAACAGCGATTGCAGACTCGGATCTTGAGCTTTGTCCGAATAAGTCCAGCTCGGTGCTGTACGTGGATTAAATATTATACCAACTTGTTACCTTGGAATCCCTTCAGCATCTCACATTAGCTGTGGCAAGCAAGTACAAGATAGGCTGGATAGCAACAAAAGGTCCTTTCGCAGATCTTTGCGTTGTCATCACCACGAGCTACGTCACCAACGTGTTTGTTGACTACAGGAGCGGCCAGGAGCAACAACCTTTAGCATCTCGTTGGAGTCTTTGACGTGTCGAGGTTGCGCTCGACAGCTTATGTAGAGTGCTGAAAAAGCCAGTTCTATTAATCACACGATCAGTCGTTGATGCTATATTGAGTGCTTGTACCGGACAAGCTTGTACGTCTTGTATCAACTTGTACAAGTTACGTACAACTATCAGTTGTACGTCTTGTACAACTTGTAAGCATCGCCGTACAAGCTGTACGCCCGGATTGACGCCTGAGAAACGGTGTCTCAGACTGTGTAGACACCGTATCTGTCTCGGAATTTGTCTGGTGGACTGTGAAGGTCGACTACTAAACTCGGCCGAAGCGCGTCGGTTAAACCGACGAACCGATTCGGTTCGACAAGAAGCAATAACGACTCCTACTTCCCGGTGTCGCTCAAACGAGAATCGCTGTGTCTCAGCGTAAGACTTACAGATCGATAATGACCGTGTCCGCAAGTTTGAGGACACCGACCGCACAACTTGAGTCAAGTTGTGCGGATTAGTGGTTGTGCGGTACAACCGCCAATCCGCTGGTTTGACTGAGAGCTCTAACGCAACAATCGCAGGTGGGTGGGAGTGATTCTTCGATGATTACGATCGACTTTCCGTAATGCATCTCAATGCACGTAAAAAACAGTGATTCAAAATCACTGAATACAACAATTTAGAGAACGAAGCGTGCCCCACAGGCTGCCCGTAGACTCCCCCAGGGGCATACGAGGAAGTGCTAGGGTCCCTGGTCTAAAAATTCATTAGTAGGGAAAGAAGGCACCAGCGGGATATATGGCTACGGGACCTAGTAGAGAAGAGTCAGGATTCCACACTCAGGAAGACTCCTTGAAAAGACGATCGCTTCGGCCAGCCGCAAAGACGTAAACGCCTTTGGAGGTTGCGAATCCCACAGTCGGGTATTCATGACCAGGGAAAAGACGACTCCATTGATCAGGACAGACCGCCTTGAGGTCGTTGATGAGGTCATCCCACGTGTCTCCGTCCTTCATGGCTGACAGTTTGTAGGGCTTACCAATGCCCGTTCCCACAAGCTTGTACTTCTTAAAACCGGTGTGACCACCATCTTTGCAGCCAAGCTTCACACCGACGGTTCCGTCAATGTTGACGTTGTAATGCATCTTGGATGCAGAATTTGCCTCCGAGGAATACATTCCTGGGATGAGTGAATGCCAGACGCGCTCGAGGAAGATCTCCTTCCCACCGAAGCTGGTAGCCATTCGATCTTGGAAGTCAATTCTGAATCCGGTGAAATCGCTGGCGGCGATGCCAGCTTGGGGGCAGGCAGCTTTAGCTCCAGCAATCCAGCGAAGATGGTCCTTTTATCCTCGGGGGCGGCTTAAACCAGTTAGTTTGATACGATGTTCCAGTTTCACACTCTACAGAGAACATAGCGATTCCCGTGTCAGCGAAGAGGAAGACTATCTTCACAGGATTCAGACCAGAAGTCTTGTAGACGAATTTGACAGCGTGCTCGTACATACTGACACTGGGATTGAGAGTGGTACCCACGGCCGTCGTGAGGCCAACCGTTGTGGGGCCAACCAATGTGGGCACAACCAATGTGGGGCAGGGGGTAGTCGGTTTTGGGGTGCCGCGACTTTTGCAACCACCATGGGCCACAATGACGATGAAGGAGATGAAAGCGATAAGGTGAAGGACCATTATTGTTGAAAATGAACTGTTCATTATGCAGCGGCTTACACGGACACAAGTCGGCACGAGAAGATAGCGTACCCATAAGGCGATTATCAGAAGTCCTCCACAGAAGTGCTTCTGAAGCACTCAAACCATGATGGCCTAGTGGGTGATTTAGCCATCCACTGGGAGTTTCAGGCGAGGGAGCCCGGTGGAGCAGACGCTGATAGGCCCTATCGGATGGGGCCTTGACAGGATCCGCGTCACGTGACGTGACTCACGTCTTGGGCGGGCCACAGTGCTCCTCAAATGCGAGTCGCGCCTCAAGTTTTCCAGGTAAACTATTTCACTACTGTACTTAAGTAACATCATTGAGGCGGCTTAAACTTGGATTTACTGAAGGCGCCTTAAGTTCTTACGGCGGTACTTGAGTAACTTCATTACTTATCTGAGACAAGTTGTCTAACAACCTTACTACTTAAGGAGCAACTGAAGTACGCCTCGAGTATAATTTAGATTGAGGGTCACCTACAATATCTAAACTCCTTCTCAAGTCGCGTTTTTACGCGTGACGACGCTGTGATTCGAACCGGCAACCTTTCTTATGGCAGCAGGGCGCTCTTCCTACTGAGCTGCGCTACAGAAGGTCCACGAGAGGAGATATGTACATTGGGTGTGTTTAATGAATGCGGAAATGCTTTGGCGCAGCTCTCATGGCGACATTGAGTGTGTTGTGATCACAGCGGGCTGACCGTGGTGCGCATCCCAACTCTCGGTACTCAATGACATGACATTCACAGAAACCATTCAAGAAGCACACACAACACTTGCTCAATTGCCACCTTTTCGATCTCTAGTACCTCCCTCTTCAATCATTCTCCGACAGCATTGCAGCAGAGTCTTCCCTTCCAATCTAGCTTGTCGCCGATGAGACTGGCGGTGCCATAGACTGCTCCCATCCCCATCCAGTCAGGAGCATCTTCCTGGAATCCAAAGCACGTCCCTCTTGCGCAACTGCCTTTGAAGGTAATCGGCGCTCAATCCAAGGATCGAACCCGAGTCGCCACGGGGAGAAGATGAGGCCTTAACCAATCAACCAACTCAGCTTGCAAACTCTTCTAGCATGTTTGGCTCTGGTACACCTCGCGAGTTCGCCGATCTTGCTCCTTAATTGCAATTTCAGGTGTACTTAACTACGCCTTGAATTTAGGAACTCCTCAAGGTTCTCCTAAACCTTGTGAAACAAGTTAAGAACTTGAGTTCTCCTCGAGTAACTCCGTAAATTGATCCTAAACTTGAGGCGCCTTAATTTAACTATCCTTGTGAAACAGGCCCAGAATAACCCCGAAGATCCGTTCGTGTACGAACTTCGTACCATTTCCGATATGCAAATGGTGTCGAAGATCTCCATGGCCTGTAATCCTTTACATCGTGTACCTAGTCAGCAGGAGTTTCCGAAGGCCCCCCCAGCGGGAATCCGCATAACGGTAGAGAAGAATTGTGTGTGTAAACCTCGGCATAATGCCTATGAGACAGAGGATAGTTAGATAATGTCAAGCTATCCTCTCTTCTTGTGAGAGGTCTCGATGCGGGGATGGGTTTGCGAGAGTAGTCAAAATTTGAACTACCAATAGATATCGTGAACTTCAAATGCGCGTACTCCGATGCAGGAAGCAAGATGAGACTGTCATTGCAGACGTATGACAATGATAACACTCTGGAAGAGTCAAAAAACGCCGTATATCGATCATCGATTTCATCGCCATGTCTTGTACACTACCATTGACATTCGGGCTCACTAATAACTCGAAGGCTTTGGCAACTATGAGCGAGTGGAGGGTACTCGCAGGAACGATTCTTCGAGCATATCGTTTAAATTATCAGACTCAGGGAAAGGTCTCAACTAGTGCTCACCCAATACAACGAATCTTGGAAAAATGAGCCGCGCTCCACTCGAAAGGGGAGAAGGAGTCGCGAGAATAATATGCATACGCTTTCCGCGGTCGAAAAGCTGAAACTACTCTTTGAAAAGACGCTCGGTGACGTAATCACCGCCGGCGAAAATCACATCTTTGCCGGCAAAACACACATCTTCATACCTCGCTGTATTAAAGTATCTAGCTGATAGCTTGGGACAGGCACCCGTAAGGCTGTCGACGAGGTCATCCAACGTGTCTCCGTCCTTCATGGCTGACAGTTTGTAGGGCTTACCAATGCCCGCTCCCACAAGCTTGTACTTCTTAAAACCGGTGTCACCGCCATCGACGCAGCCAAGCTTCACACCGACGGTTCCGTCCGTGTTGACCTTGTAATGCTTCTCCACCAGCTTCTCGTCCGAATGGATGGACGAATAGGTTCCCGGAGAGAGCGGCTCCCAGACACGCTCGAGTATACGCGATTCATCCGCGATGTAAGCCTCTACATTGCCTTGCCCGGTGACTCCGATCGTGGCCAAGTCCTCCTGCACGACGGAAAGAAGAGGGCATGCCCTCTCCACCCCAGCAAGCCAGGCACCATGAGCGACTGTCTCAGGCCAAGATTCTACATAATGGATGTTGTCATGGTCTTCAGAGGGATTTAGCTCGAACCAGCCAGTCTGATACGGATCCCTATCTTCGCTCTTACAGTCGACAGAGAGCATACCGAAGCCGGCTTCGTTGACGAGAAAGACAACCTCCGCCAATCCCGGACCCGTAGCCCGGTAGACGTATTTGCCCGGATACTTATGGATGCTAACACTCGGCTTGAGAGTGGTACCCACAGCCGCTTGGGGGACGAGCGTTGTGGTGCCAACCAATGCCGGGCCAACTGTTGTGGGGCAGGGGGTAGTAGTTGGAGTAGACTTAACTTTGCAGATACCATGGGCCACAACGGCGATGGAGGAAATGAAGGCGATAACGGGAAGGACCATTATTGGTGCATGGACAGCAGCTTACGAAAGGAAATCAACGACGTTACAGACATCGTCACCCGTAAAGAGTGGGTCGTTGTTCATTGCCACCATCAACTCCTATTCGCCCTCCACTCCCAACTGCTCCACTAGACGTCACGAGGAGATACGGTGCGAATAGGATGATAACGAGACACTTGGCGGGGAATGAGCACTCGAGCTACTCGCCCAGAAGGAGGAAAAACGATCCCGAGCTGCGAGGTTACAGAGCTGTTCATCGACGTTCACCGCGTCACTATCGTGAGCATGAACATGGCGCCAGTGGCGCCGCGCCATCTGCCGTCATATCAGAATAGGGTTATAACACTTCCGAACGAAACTCTCCGAAAATGAGAAACATGCAGAGTGAGAAAGGCTGAGCTCGCAGCGACGAGGGCTGGTCGAGCTCAGCACGGAATGGGCAGAGGAATGAATCCCAAGGCATTCATAGAGAAGGGACAGGGGAACAGCGGGGATACAACCGTTGTCTGCAGCCGACTGCATCTAAACTGAATCTATGATGAGCACACAGGTGAACGGCGCCAGGGTCCGCCGGACCTGCAGATTTGAGCTCAGGTGGGTTACGGAACGACAGAACAGCGCCCGAAACGTTGCCACAGGCGTCGACTCACTCAGTGAGTCTTTCGGATATCAGACGGTGGGTAATTTAGGCCACATAGTATGTGGCACATAGTGACGTTGCCTCTGTTGCATAGGCTTGCTTACGATTGATGCTCTTCAAGGAGTTTCTTCAGCACAGGAACTGTACTCAAGAAACTGCCTGTATGACAGGCGAGTATTACTGGTCAAAAGTTCTATCCTGAACCATTCTGAGGCAGTCCGATGCACACTTCAGTGAAGAGCGTCACGACGTTTTGGACGCCGTTTCAGAATCTCTGCCCGAATCGTAACTCAGGACCGCCGTGATGAGGCGTTAGCTCAGAAGGGAATTCTGGCAATGCTCTCTCCAAGCTAGCGCTCTTCACAGCATGGAATCAACACCCCGCGCCGAGTCTCGAGATCAGTGGTCTCGCGATATTCTGTTCTCACGAGACAGAAGAGAAAGAAGCTTATCGCCGAAAGTGGTGTAGAGTATACGCGCCGAAAGTTCGTGGACGAGAAATTGATGAGCAAAGGGTAGAAGTTCTACCCTTTTCTCATCAATTTCTACCGTAGAACCCGTCTCTCTCGATAAGGAGGCTAAACAGTAAACCTTAGGAGTGCCAGATGAGGAGGCTCTCTCTGCGCACCTAAGCAAAGGCCAGTTGAACTAGCACGACTGTTGGCCGAGTTAGTAGAGCGTCATGTCGCTTTTCGAAAGCCCGTGGCAGTCCGCAGTTTCCGAAGCTCGCGGACCTCGTGCGATGATCGTACGCGATTTCACAACGATCGCTATCCCTGTCGATAAACTCCATGCATCATCGAGGGTGATACATCGAACTCTGTCAGAGTTATGCTGAGGACCAGAGGTATTACTCGCGAAATCCATTTCACAAGTACACGGAGAAGTCACTAAGCTAGATGAAGTCGCACTATTGCAGACTGGAGAAGCTTTCCGGCCGCCCCGCAAAATGCCCCCACTCAACCAAATTCGCCACAGTTTCCAATTGAACTGCACTCTACAGTTTAGGTTTACCTATGGGGCCCTTCAATGGGGTACCATAACAGACCGACCGAATGAGGTACGGCATAAAAAGTTTCGAGTCGCCGCAATCCTCGTTCGCGCGTTGAGCTTTCGGGAGGAAAGGGGAAAAAGATAGTGATGCTCATTCGAGCTAAAACCCAACTAGTTGTAACAGGGGCATGAAAAAGATGAGCCGCTGCAGTATCCGTAGGTCGCTCCGGCCGGGCCCGGATAGCATTTGCTGGCTTTATCGATGAAGGTCTGGCAATACTTATCGGCACCGGAATTGGTGCAGCGGGCAGGCTTGGGGGTGGTCGTCGGGAGAGCCTTCTCGCAGCGGCACTCGGAGTCGACCTCCCAGTCTATGAACTTACATTTGCGAACTTCCTTAGGGGACATCTCGTAGAATTCGCATTTGGAGGTAACACCGTATGCGTCCTTGCAGTAGTCGTCGCCGTATTCACAATCCTTGTGCGGATGAGGATCCTCGCACAGGCATGGGGTCTCCGTTTTCCAGTCGTCGATGAAGTTGCAGTACCTCACCTCTGTCGGGGACTGCTCACGAATCTTGCAAGAGTAGACATTACCAAACCTTCCCTTGCAGAAACTATCTCCGACGTCACAGTCGCCGCCGTGTACCGGAGACCCTAGTTGAGTTACGCACAGGACAACGACGAGGTAGAAGCTGTTCAATGATACGGCCATCGAGATGAAGATACTTACAAACTGTCAGACTTGAACCCGAATATATGAGTTACGCTAGAATATAATGTGGCCCGCCGAGTCGCGACTTGCCATGACTGAGCAAATCGGCAAGAGTCTAACTAAGCCGGGACCGGCGCTGAACTATATACTCACACACACACTCGTCACGAGCCCAGAACTGAGTTCCTATCGAGTCTCGATAGGATGCAAAGTAAGCGATATGAGGAGATGTGCATGGACTGTAGCTGCGCTGCACCTGCTGCAGTGCAGGTCTTTCCGCACGCGAATCCTCAGCGTGGGCTGTCCTCACTCTCATATCGAATTGAGGAAGAAGGCCTGCGAGGAGCAACGCCATGTTGCGGCAACATTGTTGCCCCTAAGCAACGCCACGAGGTGTTTGGGTGCAGAACTCGTGGATACTCTCGTCACTTCGAGACCGGCATTCCCTCCCAAACAGTTTCCACTCGACCTCGTTGAGCGACGACTGCGCGTGACGTGACGTGGCCGAAGCCGTGTCACGGGGGGGCGTGATGCTTTGCGTGATTATAGGGCACAAGAAGAGTCGGAGAGGGTCATCAACTGAGTTCGTTATTCGGGTGATCCTCCTAGTTTTGAGCGTTTTGTGCGAGCGACCTTTTCCGTGCACGTGATTATGGATTTCACTCCGTAAGGTTCGGACTGCGACAGATGGAGCGTTCGGCGAGCATGTCTCATGTTGCAATTCGTTGCTGAAACTTGGAAACTTGCAATACTTTCATTGCTAGTAACACGCATGAACATATGAAGAATAGGCGGAAGAAGTCTCAATGTTGGCTCAATATGTTTCAGACGTCTTTGGAACTATAACTGTGAAGAACTACTGAGACCTATGACTATGTACGATGGCTTGCGTTAACTATAAGGGTCACATCAAGCACTCATTGCTCAACACTCATGCCCGTGCCTACCGTTTCAGTCCAAAACTCGCCACAGCGCAACTCTAAAAGAATACCTCAGTCGAGTCGACTCAATCGAACAAAAATTGGTACGGAATAGTTAAAAAAGGATCATTTACACATTTTACGGAGTCGACATGTGATAAAGAGCGAGGAGCAGCGAGAAACTTTGAAATTAAAGACAATCTTCTCGGGCGTTTTATGAACGTACGTGCGCTAGTGTAGCACTTTGTGGCAGGAGGATCTGCCCGCTCCTGTTGGCCAGTGTTCTAGCTGCGAGATATCGATTGTTCGCTATATGTAAATCGACTCCGTTCGGCCTTACTTGCTGCTTTAACTTTTTGACTGTGCGGCCCGCGCGTGCAAGGTAGACAGATAGACAGTATTTGGCGGGCGCGAGAGTGTTAAGAGCAGCTTGTATGTGTATGCGTCAAAGGATCGATTACATTTAGAGTCTTTCGTGGATTCTTTTGTGGATTACAGTTGGCCCGTCTGCCAACTCGTCAGCAGCAGTTCAACTATTATCTGATATCTGTATTGCCTTTGGGATTGTGTTACCAGAGTCACTGGCATCGACTACCTATAGTATCAATCGACGACTCGATCACGACGTTGAAGATATCCGTCCACATCTTCTGGTAGCAGCTCCTTGTTAATATATTGGTACTGGTACGATGGTTAATGGTTCTGGTTCTGGTGGAGGTGCCTCTGGCAGCCTCAATCGTGAAGAAGGTTTCGTTGACCCGGCCGCCGAGGGTGAGAAGGCGGCCCGAGAGTGTGCTGACAAGGGTGGCAACGACGAGTTATGTGCATGGGCTCGCAACATCGCTGAGGAGGCGGCCCGCCGTCATAATGAGACTATTAAGGCTACGTGGCGAGCCGTCGAGGCCCACAAGGACTCTGCTTCGTCTGAGACACCGGCCTCTTCTGCGCACGCGTACGCCGGCCCGTCGACGGTGATGCAAGTTGCGGCCCCGATGCCTGAGATGTATGATGGAACTGGGGATTTACGGTTGTGGTTCCGACGTTATGAGAATTGTGGCCAGGCTGTGGGATGGCAAGAGGATGCAATGGCAGCTCATCTTGGTGGTTACCTGTCCGGCCAGTTCTTCGAATGTTGGGAGAAGAACGCTAAGAGTTGCCCGTATCAGGAAGGGAAGGCTTTGTTGCTCGATCTCTTTGACCGGAGTGTGGCTGATCTATCGTTAGAGCGGTTCAACGCGGCCAAATGGGACCGCAAGTCTAAGATCGGCCTGTTCGTGACGAAGCTTTTTACGGCCATTGATGAGTACAACGCCACGCTGCCTGAGGCCGACCGGTTGCCTGACAAGACAAGAGGGCGTATGGTATTGGACCGCCTCATTGCCAACGTTTCTGGGGGAGCGAAGACGGCCTTGAGGAACAAGAAGCCCTCTACGGTAGCAGAGATGTGCCGCATTGTCGAGGACCACACCTCCTTCGAAGAGCCCCCAGAGAAGAATAGGCAGCCTCGTCCGGCCGCGGTGGCTGCTGAGGCGATCCTTCCGGATACCATAAGGGCGTTCACTGAGACTATGCAGGCGGTTATTCAAGAGGTTAAGGGGTTGAAGTCTGCCCCTCCGGGAGATGGTCAAGGCAAGGGGAAGGGTGCGAGAAGGTTCCCCCCGGTGAAGAAGTGTCCTATCTGTCAAGGCGGTCACTACGTCTTCCACTGCCCGGAGAAGAAGTTCGACAAAGGATGTTTCGTCTGCGGCCAAGCTGAGCACCTGGCCCGTAACTGCCCGAAGCTGAAGGATAAGGCCCCGGCGGGAAACGGGGAGGGCGGCCGCTAAGCAGCCCGCGGTCGCCTAGGGAAGATACGGTTCTCTATCCTATCGGTGGGGATAGAGGACTCTTCCTGCTCACCGATTTTATTTCTCCCCATGGTCAGTGGCGAGGTTTATTTCGTGCCTTGGTAGACACTGGCTGCTGTGCTACCTTGGTATCTCAGTCTCAGCTGCCTGAAGGTCTCACTGTGCAGCCCGTGGATGGATGCCAACTACTGACTGTGGATAAGTCTGAATTTGCCATTGTTGGCACCGTTAATCTTGACTTCTTCGTGTATGAGTCTGCGGAGGCGGCGACGGCCTCTTATCTGGCCCGTCGTCAGGGTGTCTCCAAAGGACTTCGTTGTACCATGTCTGTGTACGTTTGCGATTCGTTGGCCTTCCCGATTATTCTAGGCCATGATTTCTTAAGACATTTCGGGTTCAACGTGCTCTATGAGCAGAACCCGATCGAGTTGAGGAGTAGTACGGCCCGAAGTGCGGGACCGGCTGCTCCATATGCGTTCGACTTGGGCTCAGCTAATGCGCTGAGATGGGAGATGGATACAGTGCGAGTGGGGGATGGTTTAACTTTGCCGTATGGCGAGACCCAGACGACGTCCCTGCAGGGGAGGAGTCCGACGGGGAAGGTGTCTCGTGGCCCGAGCATTGCCTCCGGCCCGGGTAGCCTGATGCCGAAGCAAAGGGCGGCCGCTTCTACTCAAACTGAGGAGTGTCGGCAATTAATTAATAGGGGCCAGGGGCCCCAGGGGACGACTAGTGAGGGACGGCTTGATAGTTCGGCAGCCTGGGAGACTGCCAGCGTTGAGAAATGTGATGTGGCTTGTCAAACTGAAGTAGACGGCGATTCGGCTTGCGCACCTCATGAGGAGGGGCAGCCAGATTTTGGGATCGCCAGATATATAGAAGGGCGGCCCACTCGGGATGAGTGGGATAAGTTGCTTGACGATTTCCAGATGGTTCTGAATGATCCCGTCCGTTCCGTCTATGCCATGGCAGCCCAGCCACACGTGCAGCCCCTCACCGACGAAGAGTTGGCCCGGCAAGGGCTGAAGGTCCCTGGTAAGGGACAGATCCGGTCGTTTGCGCCGACTCAATTGCCGAAGGGCGTTGTCCTGACCGCGCCAGAGAAGTGGCCTCCCCCGGGGTGTGACATGAACGAGCTAGACGATGACGACATCGCGGGTGCGCTTCGTTTCGCCATCCCCGATTTCCGCGCCGAGGAGAAGCAGTTGCCTGATATCGACAAGGGAAGGCCGGAGCTACGGCCTTTCCGATCGCTTTGCGAAAAGTTCGGTCAGCTATTTTCTCTTCGGCCTGGGCAATGTGATAAGGTGCAACATCGCGTGAACACCCACGACGACACCCCGGTGGTGGAACGAGTCCGTCCCGTGCCCCATAAATGGCGGGAGGACATTGAGGCCCAGCTCCGTGAGATGGAGGAGCTTGGTGTCATAAGGAGGTCCACTTCGGCCTGGCGGTTCCCGTGCGTATACGTTCCCAAAAAGAACGGAAAGGTGCGCATGTGTGTCGACTACCGTAAGTTGAACCAGGCCTGTCACACTGAGGCCTATCCTGTCCCGCGGCCCGACGACGTTCAGGAACATCTCAGTCACGCCAAGGTGTTCTCGACTCTGGATCTGAGGAGTGGTTACTGGCAACTGCCGGTACGGCCTGAGGACCAGCACAAGACGGCCTTCTGTCCAGGCCCAGGGTTCCCGTTGTACGAGTGGTGCCGTATGCCGTTCGGTTTGGCTTCGGCCCCGGCCACCTTTCAGAGGTTGATGGACATGGTGTTGGGGCACCTCCCCTACGTACGGGTCTACCTCGACGACGTCCTGGTGTTCAGCCGTAGTCACGAGGAGCACCTTCGGCATTTGGAAGAGGTGTTCCGCCTGTTGGAGGAGGCCAACTTGACCATCGCGGGTGACAAGTGCGAGATTGCTCGGTCGGAGGTGGGTTACCTCGGACACGTGTTCAACGAGAAGGGTATGACCCCGGATGCTGCCAAGGTTGAAGCGGTGCTCCGATGGCCTGTTCCCACTACTGCTAGCGAGCTTAGGTCATTCATCGGCCTGGCTGGTTACTATCGGCATTTTGTCAGTCACTTCTCCTCGGTTGTGCGGCCCTTGTATGCCTTGGAGTCCGCCTGTAAAAAGGAGAAGAACAACAGCCTCGTGGATAAGTGGGGAGAGGAGCACGACGCGGCCTTCTTATACCTCAAGTCTAGCCTCGCGGCCTTACCGGCCTTAGCCTACCCGGACTTCGAGCAGCCCTTCCAACTGGTCACGGACGCCTCGGACTACGCCATAGGTGCGGTGTTGGAGCAACAAGGGAGGCCTCTGGCTTTCTACAGCCAGGCCCTCTCCGGAGCTCAGCTGAGGTGGCCTGTCTACGAGAAGGAGGCTTACGCCATCTTCAAAGCGTTGGATCGCTTCCGCACGTTCTTTTTAGGTTGCCCGCTAGATCTAGTTGTTTTGTCTGATCACCGCCCCTTGCAATGGATCACGACCTCCAATTCGGCCAAGGTACAGCGTTGGTTGCTGGCTATGCGCCAGTATTCCTTCACTGTGCGATACGTGGAAGGAAAGGTGAACAAGGCTGCCGACGCGCTCTCGAGGTTAAGGACGGCCCTGACGGATGAGTTCCTAGAGCAGTTGCCACCAGCCCCGGCTGCGGCCGCTGTTTCTGGGGACGATGACGATGTGCCATGGCCCTTCCCTCGACTGCCAGCGAGCTGCCGGCCGGCCTGCGTGTTGTCCACTGCGGAGCATTGGTCGAGGGAGGATATCGTGCGGCAGCAGAATGATGACCCCATCATCGCGGAGGTGAGGGAGCGACGCCAAGATCCCCAACCACTGGCCAGGACAGAGTTCAAGATTCCCCCGTTGCGGCCTTATAAGAAGCTGTGGAACGTTCTGGACGTTGCCGATAACGTGTTGGTCCGCCTGGCTCACTTCCTGCCTGAGGATGAAGCGAGATGGGTGCCGGTCGTAGCGTCATCTGTTCGGCAAGAAGTCATGCAGCACTTCCATGAGCACGACGGCCACTTCGGACGGGATCGGAATTTGGAGAAGTTGCGGCGGTTGTGTTACTGGCCTACGATGGCAGAGGACGTTGCCGAGCACGTGGCGGCTTGTCAGCAGTGCCAGATTGCTAAGGGTCATCGGCCTCCTGTCGGCCCGGCGATGCCCTTGCCGATTGGCACGCCATGGAGAACAGTGGCTGTCGACTTCCTCACGGTGGCCCCGGCGCCCGATGGCATCTCCAAACTGCTGGTGGTGGTGGACCACTTCACGAAGTGGGCCGATGCTTTCCCGGTACGGGGAGAGTCGGCCGAGGAGGCAGCCCGATGTCTGCTGCACTTGTTCTCCATTTTTGGTCCGCCCCAGCGTCTGCTCTCGGATCAGGGTCCGGCCTTTGAAAGTCAGTTATTTTTAGAAGTACTACAATTGTTAGGTGTAACGAAAGCGAGAACCAGTGTGTATCATCCATGCGCCAATGGGGCCGTGGAGAGGTTCAACGCTACCATTTTAGGCCTGTTAAGAACTCATGTGTCTTCGGGGAACTGGAAGCAGTGGTTACGGCCTTTGTTGTGGTCGTACAATACCTCGGTGCACAGCAGCACGGGGTACAGCCCGTTCTACTTGATGTTCAATCGGGAATCGCGGTGCTCCTTCCTGCCTTCTTTTGATCAGTACACAGAGTTTTTATTCGACCCCACAGGTTACGCCGAACATGCATCCTTCGTCAAGGCCAGGCTGGCGGATATAGTCGACCAATGGGTCGTCAGCCGATCGTCAGCCCATCGGCAGCAAGCGGAAGCTGGCCATCAACAACGCCGAGTATTCTACATCGGCCAGCGAGTACTTCTAAGGATTTTCCGAACAGCGACCCCCGGCCACAAACTCCTGCCTCGTTGGCAGCCGAACTGGTATGTGCTGAAGTTCGTCCCGGGCACCAATGAGAAGACTGTGGTGTTACGCCGTTGGCCAGACATGGTGGAGAAAGTCATTTCCGTCGACCACGTGATCAACGACTCACTACAGCCCGAGTGCGTCCCGGCCGAGCTCGGTATTGCCCGTCAACGACCAACCCCTGAGCGAGAGGCCCCGAACATCCCCGAATTTCCGTTTGGGGACGACCGGGAGAGGACGTTGCCGCCACCGTCTTCGGCGCCTGAGATACCGCCAGCACCCGGGCAGGAAGCCCCGGTGGCTGACGTTAACTGTGGCTATGGGTTCGCTCCCGAGGCTTTTGATGAGTACGACGCCGCCCCGTTAGTCGAACAACATGATACTGGGGAGGAGGTCCCGAGGCCCCCTTCTCTAATTGAAGAGGCTGACCTGCCAGAGGTGCAGCCTGAGGCTTTGAGGTCTCCGGCCTTGGAGCCTCCGCTGGAGGTGCCTCTCCAGCCGCTTGCTCAAGAGGGTGAGAATGTTGCTGAAAATTCCGTTCTTTGTGCTCAGGTTCAAGGGAGTGATGACGAACACTCCGTGACAAGTGTTTTGGGAAGTCCGCGTGGATCGACTTACACCGCCCTGGACGACATTTCAGTAGTTACCGCGCCTGAGTACGACGACGCTCACCCCCCGAGCTCGCCAAGCCTCCACTTAGACAGCCCCGAGCGGCCCGTGGAGGATCATGATTCGCCGCAGAGTCAGCCTGTGCATTCCCCTGCACCCCCTGCACAAGCCCCTGCGGCCGTGCCTCAAGACGAAGGCAACCCCCCGGTCGGATCGGTTCCGGCCACGACGGTGGTCACCAACGATGCCAACGCTCAACAGAGTGGCCAGGTTGGCCCGGTTGGTTCTCGACGTTCAGCACGAACCAGGCATCAGACCACCTTCTTCAGTCCTGACCATTACGGCCAGGGCGGCTCCTATTCTTCCTCTGCTACTCAGATGCCTCCTCGTGGCTCTGAGTAGGAGGAGGGGAGGAGAGAATGTAGCGTAGTGTAGTGTAGAGCCGGCTGAGTTGACGTTGTGTAGTAGTTGTTGTTGTTTTTGGCGCGCGTGTGTTGGACTATGGGGCCCCCGTTTTGCTCTTGATTATTTCGATTCGTTGCTACCGCTGGGTTCTGGTCACGGATTATGTCGGCCTGATCAACCGAGGTGATTTGTTGGCTGCCAGTTGGTGGTGCCTGTGTTCAGCCGGAGCACTGTTCGGGGAACGTGAGACCCGGATGGTAGCGAAGGTTGAGTGTGTTGCGTCCTTCGTCGTTTGGGATGCTCGATTAAAGGCCACGGTTTCGGCCTTCCGATGAGTGAGATGCTCGATTAAAGGCCACGGTTTCGGCCTTCCGACGAGTTCCTTCGGGAACAGACTTGTCCCGGGATTTGTGTCACGGATTTTTGTGACGTCAGTTCAACTATGATTTCGACGCTAGTCGTGAACGATAACTCCGACGAGGTTTTGGTGGACCACGACAACGGCGAGGTTAGGTTTGGTTGAAGACGGTTGTCAAGGGAATCTTTCCCTTTGTGGTGGGCTCGGACAGTGCGGTTGTGCGGCCTAGCTTCGCGGCGCGTCACGCGCATGCGTGCGCGTTGCTCCTCGACCGTTTCCTCGGTGGTGTGCCGAGGGCGAAACGGCTCAGCAGCGTTTACGGCTGAGTTGGGAAGGATTGTTGTTATAGCGTTGTGCCCGGGTTGCAGTTTTTATCCGCCTGTTCGTCAGCCTGTTCCATGTTCCGTCTCCGCGACTTGGTTATGTCGGCCGTGGAGACCAGCCCCTTGCGACGTGAGATCGAAGTGAGGGATGTTGGCGACTGCTGGGAGGAGTTCGGCGCCCTGGTTGGCCAGAGTGGCCGGCCTGCACCTCTTCAAGAACGTGGTTGGAGGGACCGTGTTACTGACGACAACACTGTGACCGGCACGGACACCGCTACTAACGAGGTTTGGACGGATCTCGGTGTTGGCCTCCAACCTGAGTACTGTCCGCCTTGGCCCTTGGCTCTCTCCCAGCAGGGAGGCAATGAGAAGCCTCTTAGCCCGTGGTTCGCCGTGGGAGTTAGAGGAGGTTAGAGCTGCCCAATGGGGTGTTCGTTGGCAGCCCGTGGATGAGACCGTCATGGTGAACTCAGTGACAGCTGGTGCTCGTTATGTCATCGATGTGCCGCCCGCTTCTTACAACGCCGAAGATGAAGCTCGGTTGAGCCCGGTGGCTGTGGATTCCTTTGTGATTTTGGTGGCCTGTGGCACCGTCTATGCCCACGACGACACGTATTACTGTCACTGCTGCCAGGCACCTGTGAAGCTGCGCTCCTATGGCCCGACCGAGAATCGCCTGCAACCGGCGTTGAGGCACGTTGACAAGTTGGGTCATAAGGACGGCCAGTTCAACGAGGTGGTTCACAAGAAGAGTTCTGCCTGGCGTATCTATCCCTACTTCTGGATCTCTCATCCCGTGTTCAAGACCGGCGTTACTGCCCGCATGTTGATGGATGGTGTGCGTTCGTCCCGTCTGCACCCTGCTCTTTGGCCTTTGGCTCATGCCATGCAGTCGGAGCTTAGCGTCGACGTTCACTCGGTGTACATCCATGCTGGTCGTGGCAGCCTGATGGTCTTTGAACGCAGTCGTGATAAGCGTTGGCCGTCTGCCGTTGTGGAAGGCGACCCGCCGTTCGTCTTCGTGGAGGCTACCTGTCCGTCAAGCAGCTTGCTGGATGGTCTGTTGGGTGAGCTGTATCGTTCTGCGAAGCCTCCTCCAAGACGTGATCTGCCACTGCCAAGGACTGTGAATGCTGGTTTGGCTCAGGGATCTCGTAATGTTTCGACTCCTCCGAGGACTACGGGTGGTTCGGCCTGTTCCAAAGATGGTCCGACATCGGCTTCTTCGCCAGAGGATACTGCTGCCTCTGGGGACGTATGGAAGGATACGGTCGAGAGTTTCCGCCAGGTTCTAGAGGAGGAGGTGAGTCCCTCTGCCTTCGTGTTCGTGGTCCCGCCTGAAGTTGCGACCGCTGTCTCCAGCCTGTTGGAGGATATTGGCGCTTGGGAGCAAGCTCGTATGTTTCCTGTGGAAGGACTACTGGCCTGTATGAGTTCGACAACCCCTACGGTGAGATCGGTGGTCAACGACCAGTTCCTCGAGAAGGAGAATGATGGCCTGGAGAAGCGTTCGCTGGAGGTGCGTTCTTCCGAAGATCGGCTTGTGGCTTCGGCCGCTCCGTCTAAGAGGCGCCCTTCCAAAGATTTTGACTGGAGCACTGATCAAGTTCTTCAACGAGCTGGTGTTCCTCATCCTGGCTGGGGTGATGCCTTGCGACCTCGGCCCGACGTGCGATTCAATGATGTGGTTCCGCGTTCCTCGGCCCGCGCTGGTCGTGGAGACGTGTGGTGGTTAGATGATGACGATATCAAGGTCAAGGACTCCGCTGAGCTCAGAGATCTCAAGGGTTTCTGGAAGGGGTTCCCGTCTGCCTGTAGAGCTTTAGCCGACGACGCTGAGTTGGTGATCAACCATCGCTTGTGTGCCGGCCAGATCCCTGCTTGGGACTGGGATGTCTCTGGTAAGATGCTCTTCCTCAACGAGCTACTTGCTGGCCCGAAGGTGTGGAAGAGGGATGGTGATGTTTGGCCTGAGCCTTATTTGGTTTCGGCCAGCGGTATTTTGAGATGGTTAAGATCAGCCTCGGTTCCTGCCCTAGCAGTCTTCTACCATTGTGAAGGAGGACATATTGATGGCCCGGTAAGGAACGACTGCTCGGTGGTGTGTTGTTGTCAGCGTCACTGCGAGCGTGCTCTACATCAAGTTCAGCGTCTGGCCAGAGTGACGCCTCTTCGGCCTGATGGTATGGTCTTCGTGGCTCGTTCTCTCCGTGCCTTCCTGCCTGTGATGAAGGATGAACTTGGTCGTGATAGTGGCCTGCGTAAGCCTGAAGCTTTGGTTCAGCACATCTACAAGTACGAGGCGGTGCGTGCGAGAGAAGGAGTGCAGCCTTTCCCCAACGAGGAGGCCTTCCCTTGGCCTGAAGCTTACTCTGACGTTCGGCCTGACGAGTGGTTCTATGCGCCTGAGACTGATGAGGCCCGTCGCCAGCAACGTCGTGAACAACTGTCTGGCCCGTATTCGTTGAACTCGTGGTGGAGATGGGATCCTAAGGTTGAGCTCAAGGATGTGTCTAACTGGGTTTTGGATCGCTATAAGTCGATCGGACATTAGCTGGCACGTTCTGCGTGCAGCCTGTCCCAATTCGCTATTTCACTTCGCTAGATGCGTATTGTCTCCTTAGCTGCCTTTTTATTGTTGAAGTTATTTCCTCACTGCGCCAGATTTACAGGGGACGAGATGTGGCAGGAGGATCTGCCCGCTCCTGTTGGCCAGTGTTCTAGCTGCGAGATATCGATTGTTCGCTATATGTAAATCGACTCCGTTCGGCCTTACTTGCTGCTTTAACTTTTTGACTGTGCGGCCCGCGCGTGCAAGGTAGACAGATAGACAGTATTTGGCGGGCGCGAGAGTGTTAAGCGCAGCTTGTATGTGTATGCGTCAAAGGATCGATTGCATTTAGAGTCTTTCGTGGATTCTTTTGTGGATTACAGTTGGCCCGTCTGCCAACTCGTCAGCAGCAGTTCAACTATTATCTGATATCTGTATTGCCTTTGGGATTGTGTTACCAGAGTCACTGGCATCGACTACCTATAGTATCAATCGACGACTCGATCACGACGTTGAAGATATCCGTCCACAACTTGAATGTGGAAGCGAATCACCTACTTGTCTTGCTGAGTGACTCAGCCTGAGTCAGCAATGCTGACACGTGTGGCACATGATGTGCCCCACAGTTCTCATCAGCTCTGGTTAGGCACATTCTTGTGGACCTATGTCGGTCGGTCCACCCAACTGCGAGCCGGACGATTCGGCTGCGAGTCGCGACAGTAATTCGCGCAAAATCTGGCATCGCTTAAAGACAGACAGAGCTCGTTTATCGGGTCTTCGATAGGATATCGGGCCCTCCACCCTGGTTACCAACCACTGGTTGGGGCCCACAGAGAGTTAACTACCCAGTCCAATAGACTGCGTCGAAAAACTCGCATTTGCTAGCTTCCCTCGGGACCCGAGGCTCTGGTTCATCTCATAGTCTACGAGTCATAGAGGCCGTAAAAAACGGTCTACCAGTGACCCATATCTTTGTTTAGAGCTTGGGACGGGCCACTGATTGACTCAAGAGCCAAAAGATGAATGAGTAGAAAAGTATTGTGCCATGACTGAGGCTCAACAATGGATGAGGATGTTGTTACAACATTGTTGTAACAGCTCACACAAGAGCGTAATCCATGGTAATTCCATATCGAGCATGCTTGAGGAATCGAGCAAGAGAACAAGGGGGACCGAGTGAGAGAGCAATCGACCAAGGTATTGGTCACCAAGTATATAGTTACTTGGTTAGTCTTACCGCTAGATGGAATCTCTAAGTGCGGGTACTGGGAGCCTTCCGGTGGCCCACCGGCGGTGGGAGTTAGGGATGGTCGTGGCATACGCCGCGATCGATTGGCAGGCATGTGATCGGACAATGGTAATGGTAATCTCTGCAAAAATTCCGACCGGAGAACGTCGAGTGGAAGCTCACATGTTTTTTACACTGTAGATGATACCAATTCCAGAATCGCCTCTGAGGTCCAGATTCATTTTTTCGAACGGGAAGTCACAAATGACTTTTGCGTCGAATAACTGGGTGTGCGATCGAGACCCGCTCAAGAGGCACTTTCCGCCCACCTTAACATCTGTTCGCTTCAACTCACACAATTTCTGCGTGCCTGAGTTCGCTTCGACGGGCTCAGCCCTGACTTTTACTCAGGATATAATACGTACAAGTCCTAAACGAGGGTCGATCCCGAGACCTCTTGGCTAACAGGTGGGGGAGGGTGAACGGTTTTAAACCGTTCACGGTAAACCGTCGGTTTACCGTGAACCCTGTGTCGCAGGGCCTGTGACTAAATGGCTCGAGTCACTCGAGTCGAGTGCGTTGAAGTCACTGGCTTGAACAGGGAGGCCGCGGGCGAGGCGGGAGCAACGACAGCCCGCAGCTTTCAGCCCTGTCTCTTTTGAAAAAAGAGACAGTAATCTTCTCATCGAACCTTTAACAATGACCAACTAACACGCCCTGGGGGTGGCCGGGCCAGCCGGGCCTGTGCGAAGACGCGGGCACTCATGTGATTATCACATGCATTTAATGCAGCATTCCGAAAACTAGCCGGTGACGCACAGCTTCAGCGACGGCGTTACTGTAACGCAGAACCATAAAGAGCGATTGGTGTTTCAGCAAAACACGTTTGCCGAGTGAGCTAGACCGATTATGGCATCCGTGCCAAACGTTTATTTGTTTACGCGCAAAAGTGAGGTTATGCAGAGAAAAAGGCAGGCTTCACGTGACAGCTGATTAATAGTAAGTTCTTTAAAGACTATCTTTGACTCACTGATTCTCACTGGTCCACACTGATTCTCGACATTCGGACATGAGAAAAGATAATACTCCTCACCATAAAAACTTATAAAAAGTTTTGAACGTGTCATACGTAAAATTTACGTACTTTTTGTACGTTTGAGTTGTGGACTGTTGTCTCTATATTGCGCTGACGCCCATAGCGTGATCGATACCCTGCATCATAGCCTATAAGTAGATCCCAAGCGCAGCACACTCGTGCTGCTGCCATTGTGGGCGTGCGCTACTGATTGTGTCCTGATGATCGGCCTCACAGTTTTGCATATCTAATCGTTTCACCGTAGCCTAGCGCTGGTCTGTGATGATATTCAAGATTTTACTATAGTGAAGTAGATTCAATGATTATAGAATAATAATGGTCATACCACTCCTTTCTCCTCTGTCCGTGGAATCCAAGGTGTAGCAGTCAGATTGTGCTCATGCTGTCTCCACACTTGCATCCTCACGTGATATCTCTTGTGCAACGCTTAGCTGTGCTGTCCTACTATTCCTACTATTGTATAACAAATAATAAGTATAAGTCCTATAGAAGGCAAGGTTGTGTTCAACAATCCTAGTGGCGCTTTCTATCACAATCATCCGAGAAGATGTCAGGGCGATCTCCTAAGGCTGATGCTTCTCAGACTTCTGAGGCTAATGCCCCTCCAGTTTGGGCCTTCCAGCTTAAGCAACAGCTGGATGAGATTCGTCAACGACAAGATGGTATGGTTGACGTTGATGTCTTGGAGAAGAGAATGGATCAGCTTTCTACTACGGTTGGTAATCTGGTCAACAAGTTGGATGGTATTGGACTGCATGGTCAAGGTGTTGATGGTAGTAATGGTATTTCTTCTGGTACTGGAGCCTCGAGTAGTCCAACGAGTTCTGGTAAAGGTGATCATTCTCCAAAAGGTGGTAGTACTGATGCGGGTGGACTTGATATTCTCAAGATTTCTAAAAGGGCTTCTAATTTGGCTAAGCTCGAAAAAGGTGTCTATAAAGGTGTTGGTGATTCTCGTGGGTTTCTGGCCTTTAAACGAGAGGTGTTGTCTAAACCGGAATTTGAGTTTGCGGACTCTAGTTCTGAGACTTCTGCTGCTCTGTTGTATTTCTATGTCCTCGATAATATTACCTCGGCATTACAACAGTTGGTCAGTACACGTTGCCGTAAGCAGCAGTGCTCATCATTTGTGCGGCGTGTTGAGGTATTATGGTCATGCCTTGGTGAGTACAGCGACTTGGATGACCAAATGGCTCTCCTTAGGAGATGGGAAGGTCTTAGTTGTGGTACTGGTGGTGCTGCTGATGTCGATGTCTTTATATCCAATCTGGAAGCTGTCAAAGAACAATTGGAAACTGTCAAGGGCAGCTCCGTTTCGGACGTGGAGTGCCGCTCAAGACTATATGCCGGGTTGCCTCTCAAAGGTAAGGAGTATTTGGATTCCTTATCGTTGGATTCTGTTTCTACCTATACTGATATGCTGAAGGAGGTACGGCGTTGGGCTCAGCTGGATATTAGATATCATTCGTCGTCGTCATCGACTACCCGAAATGTCACTAGTAGAATCCCTTTTAAGCCTACTGCTGGTAAGAATGGTGACAAAGGTTCGGCTAAGACTACTGTTCCCAAGACTGCTCAATATGCTGAATTGTATAATGCGGAACCGGTGACTGGTAATGGTGGTCTCACTACGGCAACTGACGGCGATAAGGTGCTGAATGGTGGTCGGTCCGTATTCTTATCTGGCGTACCCCGTGGTTGGTCATGGGCTCAGGTTAAGGAACTAGTGGGCAAAATACTTGGCACAAGTGTCGAAGTTTTTGTTACACTTCTTTCTCGTCCTGGTGCTTCAGTGTTGAAGTTCAGTGATCATAATACTGCTGTCAAGTTTCTGGACTCTTGTCAGGGCTTACGACTGAATGGTCGTCAGCTTAGATGTCACTTTGATAAATATGAGCGGCCTTCTGAGGACCCGTCTGTCTATGTATTGGAAAGGGATCCTTCTGTGGTTGACGCTACTACTGATGACGGGACTTCATCGGATAGCGGTGAGTTAGAATGTCATGCGACTGTGCTTCAGTCTGTTGGTGTTGATCGGTTGAACCCTTGTGATGAGAAGTTATGCTCTCCTGGTCAGGAGCCGAGTCTACACGCTCAGTCGTTGACATTATCTGAGAGTGGGCTCCCTCATCTAGCTGTTTCGTTGGGACGGACTGGTTATGGCACGGAGGCCTTGGTGGACTCTGGTGCGTCAGAAGCCTTTATCAGCCAAGGCTTAGTGGAGTCTCTCCGGCAAGAAGGAGAAGACTTGGTATTGGATCACTGTAATGTTGGTGTCAATATGGTGGATGGTAGTAACTGTGGGTTGCTTGGTGTGGTCCGTGGACTTCCCATTAAATTGGCTGATGGGTTAGTTCGGCAACGAGATTGTTACATTTTGGATCGGCCAAGGTATGATTTTATTGTACCTCGGGCCTTGTTGGATGGTTGTATTTGGCTGATGTCGAATACAGCGGAACATGAAGATGTTCTGCTATTTGGTGACTCTGCGCAGCGAGTGGCTGACTCTGTGTTGAACTCTGTGGTGGCTTCTTCTTCCGATGATGGTTCGGGTATAAGCTGCCTTGCGGCACAGTTGGATGGTGGTTCATCCGCTGCTGTGGATCGCATTGAGGTCAACATTCCTTGGAGGAATGATGCGAGGCCTAGCTGTAACTATAAATCGGCTTTGAGTCGTAGCAAGAGGATGATCGCTCGGTTGGCTAGAGATAAAGGTGCCTATGATGCCTACGTGACTGCCTTGAAAGAGCTATTAGCCGCTGATGTTGTCGAGGTCTGCCGTGGCGAGGATCCCTCTAATTTTGCCGACTACTTTATGTGCGTGGTGCCGGTGATAAATGCGAGCCGGCTTAGTACGAAGTGTAGGTTATGCTTGGATGCTCGAGGATTAAATCCATACATCTACAGTTCTCCGCCCGGTGACGAGATCGATTCTATGGACTTGTGGAGAACTCTGATGGTATGGCGTGACAATATCCGAGTATCAGCCGAAGATCTGTCCAAGGCCTTTTGGCAGGTGTGCGTCTCCCGCCTCGATCAGAGGTTCCTTGGGCTACTATTACCCCTCAAGGATCGCGTTATAGCGGTGAGATGGCACAGAGTGCCGTTTGGCACTACCTTTTCGCCATGGGCACTATCCTACGCGATATTCACATCCCTCCATGATGGGGGAGAGCCTTTGGATATAGATTATTATGTTGATGATCTGGTGATTTATGGGGATACGGTCGACGTTGTTGAAAAGACTCGTGAGGAGATGGTCGACCGGTTGGGTACCCATGGATTCTCTGTTAACCAACTCAAACGGACTCACAACTTGTCTGTGAGGGGGGAGGCTATCGGGAAACCACGGTTATCGTCACAGGTTGTTGACGCCCACGTTGGATCATGGCTGGGATATCGATGGTTTATAGCTACCGATTGTGATGTTATGGATGTGAAACTACCAGATCTTCAAGTACCCGATGGTGTGTTGAGCCTAGATACACTGAGAAGCGTGACTGCTCGCCTCTTCGATCCTCTCGGTTTACTATCAGAAGTGACCTTACAGCTGAGATGTATGATGAAGACCTTACATGATATGGGTTATGGCACTGGCGAGCATGCTTCACTGGGTGTTGAGCTACGGTCTTCCGAGCAAGAGTATGTGATGGAGGTATTGCAGCGATGCAGCGACTACCTGTCATCGGATCGAGTACTTCCTCCCAGATATGTGGATCTGTCCGAGGTATGGATGTATGCCGATGCCAGTGAAATGGCGATGGCATGGGACATGAGAGATAAGGTTGGAACCAGAGTGGAAGCTAAGGTGATAACTTCTCGGCATGGTTCTATCCCGTTGAGAGAGTTGGAAGCCTTACGACTAGCTGTGGTGGCGTTGGAACGGTTGGTTACCATGAAAACCACTGGTGTGGTAAGGGCTACGGTACTGAGCGACAGTACCATTACTCTACATCGCCTACGGTGGGTTCTAACTGATCGACATTCAGCAAAAGTTGAAGCACTACCACGGCCGGAGTATCGTAGGTTACAGCATATTTGTGATTTGGTTGGTAACATCCGAAGAGCTGCACCTACTTGTGAGCTGCTGTTCCAACACGTTCGATCGTCAGCTAACTTAGCCGATCATTTAACGAGGCCTGGTGATATTGAAGAACCGAACGGTGACTGGGACGAGGTTTCTAATGAGGTCATGATTGACCCTGTGATTGCCTTTCGAGGAGACACTATGGTTCTCTCTGACTCGGAAGGCTGGGATGCTGTGGATGATGAGTTAAATGTTGTTGATCCCGCTCTCGTACCAGAATGTGCCGTTGCCGACACGTTTTCTTGGTATCCTGAGTTTAAGAAACGGGTTCTATTGGCTCAATCAGGGGATTCATTCTGTGTGCATGTGACTACTCAGTTACGATCACATCCCGAGTGTTCCTTTGCTAGGTCATTTTCCGTGGATTCTTCCATGGGATTGCTGCTCTCGCGGCAGTTCCGCTCTGATGGTGAGGATGACTACGTACCTGTGATTCCATCTGGGGAGTTACAAGACGAGCTGATTGAAAAGGTGCATCTTGGTTATAATCATCCCGGTATATCGAGAATGGTGAGACTAGTGAGGCAGATGGGATGGTTCAAAGGGTTGTACTGTGCTATTAAACGGTTTGTCTTACAGTGTGCTGTCTGTGCGCAAGCCAAGGAAGGTAAAATGTTATCGAAAGCACTGAGTACTGTGAAGAACTTTATTCCTATGATTTGGGGTGTAGTGGGATTGGATTTGTTTGGTCCACTACGGTTACAGAATGGCACTAAATGCTGGGTGCTTATTGCGGTCTGTTATATAAGTCGCCTGGTCGCGGTGAGGGTAATTGACTCCCCATCGGCGGCTAGTGCGGTGGCTGGATTTATAGAGATTGTTGGTCAAGAAGGAGTCCCGAAGTTGGTCGTACATGATCAAGGACTATGTTTCATGTCAGCTACCTTCAAAGAGGTTTTGGCTCAGTATAACGTTGGGCAAGCATATACTAATTCTTATGATGCTGCACAGCGCGGTTGGATAGAACGCTGCCATGCTGAGTTCGGCGCCTTATTGCGAGCCTATCAGCTGGAGGCTGTGAAGAAGATGCAGGATATGAATGATGCTCGACGGTGGTGTAGCATGGCCGCCTTTACGATGAACTGCTTACCGTACTCTGACTCTGATGACACCAGGTTATGCCCGTGGACATGTTGTAGAGCATCTCGAGGCATCAGAGAACATCTACTTGGTGATGAAGCGGCTACAGTAGAACAGATACAAGAGTGGTTGGGAAGTGGTCTATTGTTTCAAGACCTGACCGATAATGTTAAGCAGGTTACCGATGACTGCAAGGAAGAATGGGCCAGATCGTTGGAGCACTTAAAGGAGCTCTGGTTAGAACGACGAGCAGAGATACGTCGCAAATTGAGTCGACGTAGACGCCCTCATAATGACCAACTTAAAGAAGGTGGCACTGTCTGGAAGAGGAACTTCGCTGCGGACAAGTTGAACGCCTTGTTTACCGGTCCCTATACGGTGGTCAAGATTACTGGAGGCAATGTTACGATTGAAGACTCCGATAAGAAGACTTCTCCTGCTACTATAGATCAGCTGAAGAAAGGCTTGCCGAGTTCGAGGCGCAAGATAAAGACTACGCCAACTACTAAGACGGTTGCTACTCAAGTCGAGAAGGATGCCTTGGAACCTCAGTTAGATGAAGAAGATTTCCGAAGATGGAGAGATGTCGTTACTGGACAAACTACAGTGCTAACTAGAAGTCGTAAGCGATTGCTTGAGAAGGTCGACAACGCCATGAACAAGTCAAAGGCTCCTAGGAAGGGAGACTAGTTGCAAATATCAGCGCGTTGAGAGCCGTGAGATCACAGGCTGAGGGAGTGTGATGATATTCAAGATTTTACTATAGTGAAGTAGATTCAATGATTATAGAATAATAATGGTCATACCACTCCTTTCTCCTCTGTCCGTGGAATCCAAGGTGTAGCAGTCAGATTGTGCTCATGCTGTCTCCACACTTGCATCCTCACGTGATATCTCTTGTGCAACGCTTAGCTGTGCTGTTCTACTATTCCTACTATTGTATAACAAATAATAAGTATAAGTCCTATAGAAGGCAAGGTTGTGTTCAACAATCCTAGTGGCGCTTTCTATCACAGGTCGATTCAAGAATAAGTCTGTAGCTGAAGACTATCTGAAAGCAGCATTGTCATAGATCCTCGGTCCTATTGTCTCTTTCCTTTGATACCCGTCACTACTAGCTTCAATCGACTTGTTGCTGGTACTCCGATCAACCCCAGTCTCTAGAACGAGTATACTCCTGAGAACAAGGCTTTGGATTGAGTTGCTTATTACTTGGGGGAGGGATTTCAAGTCAGCTTGTCACCAGAACGGTTCTGGCAGAACCACTAGATCTACACCACTAACTGACTACTCCCTCTTCGGTTATCTCTACCCCACCAACGTTCTCCACAGCCCATGTGGCGTTGCTAGCATGGATGGAAGCCAGGTGTTACGCTCCGTCTATGTTTATGCGTGCAGAGTAGTCTGGGCAATAGCTCTTTCATAAGATCCATCTCACAAGCTCCCTTTGGCCTTGTGTTCCACGTATGAGTAAGAAGAATACAACAGATGGTGGAGAACCCGGTGGCACCTCTCCTGCGCCCACTACCACTTCTGCGACACCACTACTACCTATCCTAACCCTCACTTAGAGCTTCTACGCTATCTACCCCTCACCCATCTCAACGCCCTCTCTGAAGGACAATCTACTCATCTCAACGCCCTCTCTGAAGGACACTCACGTGAACTCAATTCACACAATCAACTCACCAAGCTTGAAAATGCCTACTCATAAACGGTCTGACGAGCTTCAACCCTCATGAACCATCTACCTAACCACCACTCTACCCCTACTACTGTGTACTACAACTTCAACAACGTTGCATCTGTAGTAAATACTGTTCGGGCCACACCACGTCAAACAAGCTTCCTACTCTGGAACAGTGGATATGAACTTCTTACATTTATCTCTCTGCTTTCACATTACTCGCTCAGTCTACCGACCAAGTAAAACATAGGGGGTGAGCTTTTGTTACGCTCCGTCTATGTTTATGCGTGCAGAGTAGTCTGGGCAATAGCTCTTTCATAAGATCCATCTCACAAGCTCCCTTTGGCCTTGTGTTCCACGTATGAGTAAGAAGAATACAACACCAGGGTCCCTAGCACTCGGGTAAGACACGTACGCGTG